>JARVZY010011001.1:0-80000 GCA_030686995.1 Artemisia argyi | reverse complement strand
GTGCAAGCATTAGGGACAACGGCTATCATCATGTCAAGGGCAATTGCTCTCATCAACTGAGCAAGCGTTTTGGGACAACGACTCCCATAAAGTCAGGTACAATTGCTCTCAACAAGTGAGCCTTTAGGGACAACGGCTCTTATCATGGAAGAGACAAATTGCCCTTATAAAGGTAGCCTTTAGAGACAACGGATATCATCATGTAAGTGACAATTGCTCTTATCAAGTGTGCAAGCATTAGTTACAACGGCTATCATCACGTAAAGGGCACTGCTCTCATCAAGTGAGCAAGCGTTTAGGGACAACGACTCCCATAAAGTCAGGTACAATTGCTCTCAAAAAGTGAGCCTTTAGGGACAACGGCTCTAATCATGGAAGAGACAAATTGCACTTATAAAGGTAGCCTTTAGAGACAACGGATCTCACCATGTAAGTGAGTATTGCTCTTATCAAGTGTGCAAGCATTACAGATAACGGATATCATCATGTAAAGGGCAATTGCTCTCATCAAGTGAGCAAGCGTTTAGGGACAAGGGCTCCCATAAAGTCAGGTACAATTGCTCTCAACAAGTGAGCCTTTATGGACAACGGCTCTTATAATGGAAGAGACAAATTGCCCTTATAAAGGTAGCCTTTAGAGACAACGGATCTCATCATGTAAGTGACAAATGCTCTTATCAAGTGTGCAAGCATTAGGGACAACGGCTATCATCACATAAAGGACAATTGCTCTCATCAAGTGAGCAAGCGTTTAGGGACAACGGCTACCATAAAGTAAGGTACAATTGCTCTCAACAAGTGAGCCTTTAGGGACAACGGCTCTTATCATGGAAGAGACAAATTGCCGTTATAAAGGTAGCCTTTAGAAACAACGGATCTCATCATGTAAGTGACAATTGCTCTTATCAAGTGTGCAAGCATTAGGGACAACGGCTATCATCTTGTAAAGTGCAATTGCTCTTATCAAGTGAGCAAGCGTTTAGGGACAACGACTCCCATAAAGTCAGGTACAATTGCTCTCAACAAGTGAGCCTTTAGGGACAATGACTATTATCATGGAAGAGACAAATTGCACTTATAAAGGTAGCCTTTAGAGACAACGGATCTCATCATGTAAGTGACAATTGTTCTTATCAAGTGTGCAAGCATTAGGGACAACGGCTATCATCACATAAAGGACAATTGCTCTCAACAAGTGAGCAAGCGTTTAGGGACAACGGCTACCATAAAGTAAGGTACAATTGCTCTCAACAAGTGAGCCTTTAGGGACAACGGCTCTTATCATGGAAGAGACAAATTGCCCTTATAAAGGTAGCCTTTAGAAACAACGGATCTCATCATGTAAGTGACAATTGCTCTTATCAAGTGTGCAAGCATTAGGGACAACGGCTATCATCATGTAAAGGGCAATTCCTCTCATCAACTGAGCAAGCTTTTAGGGACAACAGCTCCCGTAAAGTCAGGTACAATTGCTCTCAACAAGTGAGCCTTTAAGGACAACGGCTCTTATCATGGAAGAGACAAATTGCGCTTATAAAGGTAGCCTTTAGAGACAACGGATCTCATCATGTAAGTGACAATTGCTCTTATCAAGTGTGCAAGCATTAGGGACAACGGCTATCATCATATAAAGGACAATTGCTCTCATCAAGTGAGCAAGCGTTTAGGGACAACGGCTACCATAAAGTAAGGTACAATTGCTCTCAACAAGTGAGTCTTTAGGGACAACGGCTTGTATCATATAAGGGACAAATTGCCCTCATAAAGTTAGCCTTTAGGGACAACGGGTCTCATCATGTAAGTGACAATTGCTCTTATCAAGTGTGCAAGCATTAGGGACAACGGCTATCATCATGTAAAGGGCAATTGCTCTCATCAAGTGAGCAAGCGTTTAGGGCAACGGCTCCCATAAAGTCACTTACAATTACTCTAAACAAGTGAGCCTTTAGGGACAACGGCTCTTATCATGGAAGAGACAAATTGCGCTTATAAAGGTAACCTTTAGAGACAACGGATCTCATCATGTATGTGACAATTGCTCTTTTCAAGTGTTCAAGCATTAGGGACAACGGTTATCATCATGTAAAGGGCAATTCCTCTCATCAACTGAGCAAGCTTTTAGGGACAACGGCTCCCGTAAAGTCAGGTACAATTGCTCTCAACAAGTGAGCCTTTAAGGACAACGGCTCTTATCATGGAAGAGACAAATTGCGCTTATAAAGGTAGCCTTTAGAGACAACGGATCTCATCATGTAAGTGACAATTGCTCTTATCAAGTGTGGAATCATTAGGGACAACGACTATCATCATGTAAAGGGCAATTGCTCTTATCAAGTGAGCAAGCGTTTAGGGACAACGGCTCCCATAAAGTAAGGTAGAATTGCTCTCAACAAATGAGCCTTTAGGGACAACGGCACTTATCATGTACGGGACAAATTACCCTCATAAACATAGACTTTAGGGACAACGGATCTCATCATGCAAGTGACAATTGCTCTTGTCAAGTGTGCAAGCATTAGGGACAACGACTATCATCATGTAAAGGACAATTACTCTCATCAAGTGAGCAAGCGTTTAGGGACAATGGCTCCCATAATTGCTCTCAACAAGTGAGTCTTTATGGACAATGGCTCTTATCATGTAAGGGATAAATGGCCCTCATAAAGTTAGCCTTTAGGGACAATGGGTCTCATCGTGTAAGTGACAATTGCTCTTATCAAGTGTGCAAGCATTAGGGACGACGGCTATCATCGTTGAAAGGGTAATTGCTCTCATCAAGTGAGCAAGCGTTTTGGGGACAACGGCTCCCGTAAAGTCAGGTACTATTGCTCTTAACAAGTGAGCCTTTAGGGACAACGGCTCTTATCATGGATGAGACAAATTGCCCTTATAAAAGTAGCCTTTAGAGACAACGGATCTCATCATGTAAGTGACAATTGCTCTTATCAAGTGTGCAAGCATTAGGGACAACGACTATCATCATGTAAAGGGCAATTGCTCTCATCAAGTGAGCAAGCGTTTAGGGACAACGGCTCGCATAAAGTCAGGTACAATTGCTCTCAACAAGTGAGCCTTTAGGGACTACGGCTCTTATCATGGAAGAGACAAATTGCACTTATAAAGGTAGCCTTTAGAGACAACGGATCTCACCATGTAAGTGACAATTGCTCTTATCAAGTGTGCAAGCATTAGGGACAACGGCTATCATCATGTAAAGGGCAATTGCTCTCATCAAGTGAGCAAGCATTTAGGGACAACGGCTCCCATAAAGTCAGGTACAATTGCTCTCAACAAGTGAGCCCTTAAGGACAACGGCTCTTATCATGGAAGAGACAAATTGTCCTTATAAAGATAGCCTTTAGAGACAACGAATCTCATCATGTAAGTGACAATTGCTCTTATCAAGTGTGGAAGCATTAGTGACAACGGCTATCATAATGTAAAGGGCATTTGCTCTCATCAAGTGAGCAAGCGTTTAGGGACAACGGCTCCCATAAAGTCAGGAATAATTGCTCTCAATCTTTAGGGACAATTGTTCTTATCATGGAAGAGACAAATCGCCCTTATAAAGGTAGCCTTTAGAGACAACGGATCTCATCATGTAAGTGACAATTGCTCTTATCAAACGTGGAAGCATTAGGGACAACGGCTATCATCATGTAAAGGGAAATTGCTCTCATCAAGTGAGCAAGCGTTAAGGGACAACGTCTCCCATAATTGCTATCAAGAAGTGAGTCTTTAGGGACAACGGCTCTTATCATGTAAGGGACAAATGGCCCTCATAAAGTTAGCCTTTAGGGACAACAGGTCTCATCATGTAAGTGACAATTGCTCATATCAAGTGTGCAAGCAATATGGACAACGAATATCATCATGTCAAGGGCAATTGCTCTCATCAAGTGAGCAAGCGTTTAGGGACAACGACTCCCATAAAGTCAGGTACAATTGCTCTCAACAAGTGAGCCTTTAGGGACAATAGCTCTAATCATGGAAGAGACAAATTGCACTTATAAACGTAGCCTTTAGAGACAACGGATCTCACCATGTAAGTGACAATTGCTCTTATCAAGTGTGCAAGCATTATGGATAACGGATATCATCATGTAAAGGGCAATTGCTCTCATCAAGTGAGCAAGCGTTTAGGGACAACGGCTCCCATAAAGTTAGGTACAATTGCTCTCAACAAGTGAGCCTTTAGGGACAACGGCTCTTATCATGGAATAGATAAATTGCCCTTATAAAGGTAGCCTTTAGAGACAACGGATCTCATCATGTAAGTGACAATTGCTCTTATCAAGTGTGCAAGCATTAGGGACAACGGCTATCATCATATAAAGGACAATTGCTCTCATCAAGTGAGCAAGCGTTTAGGGACAACGGCTACCATAAAGTAAGGTACAATTGCTCTCAACAAGTGAGTCTTTAGGGACAACGGCTTGTATCATATAAGGGACAAATTGCCCTCATAAAGTTAGCCTTTAGGGACAACGGGTCTCATCATGTAAGTGACAATTGCTCTTATCAAGTGTGCAAGCATTAGGGACAACGGCTATCATCATGTAAAGGGCAATTGCTCTCATCAAGTGAGCAAGCGTTTAGGGCAACGGCTCCCATAAAGTCACTTACAATTACTCTAAACAAGTGAGCCTTTAGGGACAACGGCTCTTATCATGGAAGAGACAAATTGCGCTTATAAAGGTAACCTTTAGAGACAACGGATCTCATCATGTATGTGACAATTGCTCTTTTCAAGTGTTCAAGCATTAGGGACAACGGCTATCATCATGTAAAGGGCAATTCCTCTCATCAACTGAGCAAGCTTTTAGGGACAACGGCTCCCGTAAAGTCAGGTACAATTGCTCTCAACAAGTGAGCCTTTAAGGACAACGGCTCTTATCATGGAAGAGACAAATTGCGCTTATAAAGGTAGCCTTTAGAGACAACGGATCTCATCATGTAAGTGACAATTGCTCTTATCAAGTGTGGAATCATTAGGGACAACGACTATCATCATGTAAAGGGCAATTGCTCTTATCAAGTGAGCAAGCGTTTAGGGACAACGGCTCCCATAAAGTAAGGTAGAATTGCTCTCAACAAATGAGCCTTTAGGGACAACGGCACTTATCATGTACGGGACAAATTACCCTCATAAACATAGACTTTAGGGACAACGGATCTCATCATGCAAGTGACAATTGCTCTTGTCAATTGTGCAAGCATTAGGGACAACGACTATCATCATGTAAAGGACAATTACTCTCATCAAGTGAGCAAGCGTTTAGGGACAATGGCTCCCATAATTGCTCTCAACAAGTGAGTCTTTATGGACAATGGCTCTTATCATGTAAGGGATAAATGGCCCTCATAAAGTTAGCCTTTAGGGACAATGGGTCTCATCGTGTAAGTGACAATTGCTCTTATCAAGTGTGCAAGCATTAGGGACGACGGCTATCATCATTGAAAGGGTAATTGCTCTCATCAAGTGAGCAAGCGTTTGGGGACAACGGCTCCCGTAAAGTCAGGTACTGTTGCTCTTAACAAGTGAGCCTTTAGGGACAACGGCTCTTATCATGGATGAGACAAATTGCCCTTATAAAAGTAGCCTTTAGAGACAACGGATCTCATCATGTAAGTGACAATTGCTCTTATCAAGTGTGCAAGCATTAGGGACAACGACTATCATCATGTAAAGGGCAATTGCTCTCATCAAGTGAGCAAGCGTTTAGGGACAACGGCTCGCATAAAGTCAGGTACAATTGCTCTCAACAAGTGAGCCTTTAGGGACTACGGCTCTTATCATGGAAGAGACAAATTGCACTTATAAAGGTAGCCTTTAGAGACAACGGATCTCACCATGTAAGTGACAATTGCTCTTATCAAGTGTGCAAGCATTAGGGACAACGGCTATCATCATGTAAAGGGCAATTGCTCTCATCAAGTGAGCAAGCATTTAGGGACAACGGCTCCCATAAAGTCAGGTACAATTGCTCTCAACAAGTGAGCCCTTAAGGACAACGGCTCTTATCATGGAAGAGACAAATTGTCCTTATAAAGATAGCCTTTAGAGACAACGAATCTCATCATGTAAGTGACAATTGCTCTTATCAAGTGTGGAAGCATTAGTGACAACGGCTATCATAATGTAAAGGGCATTTGCTCTCATCAAGTGAGCAAGCGTTTAGGGACAACGGCTCCCATAAAGTCAGGAATAATTGCTCTCAATCTTTAGGGACAATTGTTCTTATCATGGAAGAGACAAATCGCCCTTATAAAGGTAGCCTTTAGAGACAACGGATCTCATCATGTAAGTGACAATTGCTCTTATCAAACGTGGAAGCATTAGGGACAACGGCTATCATCATGTAAAGGGAAATTGCTCTCATCAAGTGAGCAAGCGTTTAGGGACAACGTCTCCCATAATTGCTATCAAGAAGTGAGTCTTTAGGGACAACGGCTCTTATCATGTAAGGGACAAATGGCCCTCATAAAGTTAGCCTTTAGGGACAACAGGTCTCATCATGTAAGTGACAATTGCTCATATCAAGTGTGCAAGCAATATGGACAACGAATATCATCATGTCAAGGGCAATTGCTCTCATCAAGTGAGCAAGCGTTTAGGGACAACGACTCCCATAAAGTCAGGTACAATTGCTCTCAACAAGTGAGCCTTTAGGGACAATAGCTCTAATCATGGAAGAGACAAATTGCACTTATAAAGGTAGCCTTTAGAGACAACGGATCTCACCATGTAAGTGACAATTGCTCTTATCAAGTGTGCAAGCATTATGGATAACGGATATCATCATGTAAAGGGCAATTGCTCTCATCAAGTGAGCAAGCGTTTAGGGACAACGGCTCCCATAAAGTTAGGTACAATTGCTCTCAACAAGTGAGCCTTTAGGGACAACGGCTCTTATCATGGAATAGATAAATTGCCCTTATAAAGGTAGCCTTTAGAGACAACGGATCTCATCATGTAAGTGACAATTGCTCTTATCAAGTGTGCAAGCATTAGGGACAACGGCTATCATCATATAAAGGACAATTGCTCTCATCAAGTGAGCAAGCGTTTAGGGACAACGGCTACCATAAAGTAAGGTACAATTGCTCTCAACAAGTGAGTCTTTAGGGACAACGGCTTGTATCATATAAGGGACAAATTGCCCTCATAAAGTTAGCCTTTAGGGACAACGGGTCTCATCATGTAAGTGACAATTGCTCTTATCAAGTGTGCAAGCATTAGGGACAACGGCTATCATCATGTAAAGGGCAATTGCTCTCATCAAGTGAGCAATCGTTTAGGGCAACGGCTCCCATAAAGTCACTTACAATTACTCTAAACAAGTGAGCCTTTAGGGACAACGGCTCTTATCATGGAAGAGACAAATTGCGCTTATAAAGGTAACCTTTAGAGACAACGGATCTCATCATGTATGTG
This sequence comes from Artemisia argyi, assembly GCA_030686995.1. Lineage (NCBI taxonomy): Eukaryota > Viridiplantae > Streptophyta > Magnoliopsida > Asterales > Asteraceae > Artemisia > Artemisia argyi. Next base: position 72,562 of record JARVZY010011001.1, on the reverse strand, counting down.
ACAATTGCTCTTTTCAAGTGTTCAAGCATTAGGGACAACGGCTATCATCATGTAAAGGGCAATTCCTCTCATCAACTGAGCAAGCTTTTAGGGACAACGGCTCCCGTAAAGTCAGGTACAATTGCTCTCAACAAGTGAGCCTTTAAGGACAACGGCTCTTATCATGGAAGAGACAAATTGCGCTTATAAAGGTAGCCTTTAGAGACAACGGATCTCATCATGTAAGTGACAATTGCTCTTATCAAGTGTGGAATCATTAGGGACAACGACTATCATCATGTAAAGGGCAATTGCTCTTATCAAGTGAGCAAGCGTTTAGGGACAACGGCTCCCATAAAGTAAGGTAGAATTGCTCTCAACAAATGAGCCTTTAGGGACAACGGCACTTATCATGTACGGGACAAATTACCCTCATAAACATAGACTTTAGGGACAACGGATCTCATCATGCAAGTGACAATTGCTCTTGTCAATTGTGCAAGCATTAGGGACAACGACTATCATCATGTAAAGGACAATTACTCTCATCAAGTGAGCAAGCGTTTAGGGACAATGGCTCCCATAATTGCTCTCAACAAGTGAGTCTTTATGGACAATGGCTCTTATCATGTAAGGGATAAATGGCCCTCATAAAGTTAGCCTTTAGGGACAATGGGTCTCATCGTGTAAGTGACAATTGCTCTTATCAAGTGTGCAAGCATTAGGGACGACGGCTATCATCATTGAAAGGGTAATTGCTCTCATCAAGTGAGCAAGCGTTTGGGGACAACGGCTCCCGTAAAGTCAGGTACTATTGCTCTTAACAAGTGAGCCTTTAGGGACAACGGCTCTTATCATGGATGAGACAAATTGCCCTTATAAAAGTAGCCTTTAGAGACAACGGATCTCATCATGTAAGTGACAATTGCTCTTATCAAGTGTGCAAGCATTAGGGACAACGACTATCATCATGTAAAGGGCAATTGCTCTCATCAAGTGAGCAAGCGTTTAGGGACAATGGCTCGCATAAAGTCAGGTACAATTGCTCTCAACAAGTGAGCCTTTAGGGACTACGGCTCTTATCATGGAAGAGACAAATTGCACTTATAAAGGTAGCCTTTAGAGACAACGGATCTCACCATGTAAGTGACAATTGCTCTTATCAAGTGTGCAAGCATTAGGGACAACGGCTATCATCATGTAAAGGGCAATTGCTCTCATCAAGTGAGCAAGCATTTAGGGACAACGGCTCCCATAAAGTCAGGTACAATTGCTCTCAACAAGTGAGCCCTTAAGGACAACGACTCTTATCATGGAAGAGACAAATTGTCCTTATAAAGATAGCCTTTAGAGACAACGAATCTCATCATGTAAGTGACAATTGCTCTTATCAAGTGTGGAAGCATTAGTGACAACGGCTATCATAATGTAAAGGGCATTTGCTCTCATCAAGTGAGCAAGCGTTTAGGGACAACGGCTCCCATAAAGTCAGGAATAATTGCTCTCAATCTTTAGGGACAATTGTTCTTATCATGGAAGAGACAAATCGCCCTTATAAAGGTAGCCTTTAGAGACAACGGATCTCATCATGTAAGTGACAATTGCTCTTATCAAACGTGGAAGCATTAGGGACAACGGCTATCATCATGTAAAGGGAAATTGCTCTCATCAAGTGAGCAAGCGTTTAGGGACAACGTCTCCCATAATTGCTATCAAGAAGTGAGTCTTTAGGGACAACGGCTCTTATCATGTAAGGGACAAATGGCCCTCATAAAGTTAGCCTTTAGGGACAACAGGTCTCATCATGTAAGTGACAATTGCTCATATCAAGTGTGCAAGCAATATGGACAACTAAGGACAATTACTCTTATCACGATTTTTCTCTCCCCTAGGGGCGATTTCCGGCCACCCCTCCTCCTCCTCTGATCTGATTAAACAATCATCAATACCGCCTCTCTATTATTCAAATAATATGCAATCGGTGTTTGATTGATGCTAGTATCTGGGGAGGGGTGTGTCTCGCTTATTTTTTCAAACATATATTAAAAATCGCTGCCTATCTTGAAACCCTAATCGATCCTAAATCTGGTTCTTTTGAATCGTTTTTTATTAGGGTTTCGAATTTAAGATTATCTACAAACCCTAAATCCCTAGTTCATTTTTCTTTTTGGGAAATCGTTTAGGGATATGATCTTTAATCCTAACCGACTTTCTAATCGGTTGTTATTTTTATGTTAGGGTTTCGATTGTCTCTTTTATGGGTTTTTCCTCTAACCGACCCTTACTTTGCATATTTAATGTCGATTAGAGGCCTGTGCGTTATTGCTCTATCTCTTGATCATGTTGGGGTTTGGATTGATTGGTTTCTGCTGAACGATTATAAAACCTTGTGGTTTTTACATTCTCCTTGTTTGGTGCTTTATGCTGGATGTTATCTACTGGTACGTACTTGGGTTGTTCATGTGTATGTTCCATTAGGATGTTTGTGGTTATGGTCGTGGTTATGGGAGAGTGGATGTATTATTGGACGTTAGGGTTTTGAAAACCCTATGCAACGACCTGGTTATTGAATTCTTCTATGTAGCATGTGGTCGTTGTTTTGTGATGATTTGTCAAGTGCTATTCGAACCATCATGGACATGTTTGCTGATTCTACTTGGGTCTTTGGTTCGTATTTGCTGGAAGTTTTTGCGGTGTTAATCTAGTGATTGTTTGTTAGTTCGTATGCCATGAAGACCTGTTGATTATGAGTTTTATTTGTGGTGTTTGGTCTGGTTTACGATGGGGATTAGAAGTGGGTGCTTTTGCTGATGGTTGGCTATGGTGTTTGATTATTACATGATTCGGCTTAGGAGCACTCTGGGTGTTATGTTGGTCAGATTTACACTTGTTCTTCTTGTGTTTTGCTGTTCCAACTCAATGCAAGTTAGGGTTTCAATCACCCTACTGTTTGTATGGCAGATTGTGTTATACTTGGTTTCATTCATGGTATGCATATTGCAACTTATGGTTAACAGGATCGTGCCATGGTCTATATTCTTGGATGTTATGCTTCTTTTCAGCTGGTTTGTGTTGCATGCTTATGGGTGATGGATTGCAGCTGTGTTTGGAAGTTTACAAGTCCAAGATGCCATATGTTGGAAGTCGGGTCGTTTATACCCTTGTTTATGTTGTCAAATTTGATTTGCTAGGTTTTGCACTCTTATCAGCTTATTAGATTATGCTTCGTGCATATTACTAATAGAAGTAGCAAATGGATTTGATTGGGCAAGTTGGAGATTTCTTCATGGAAGTAGATGGACCGCTATTGTCATTTAGAAGGCTCAAGTAATTTTCTTGAGTAGTATTGTAATGGTTTATTTATTTTTGTCATTATTGGTGGGTTCATTTTGTAAGTTATAAGAATGGTGTGTCATTCTTATATGAGAGTCTGTAAGTGTCCTAAGGGACTTAGATGAGGGACGTCACCCTCATCCATTGTACTTCAACGTTTTTTTGGTTAATGTATTTTACCGGGGTACAGGATTATTCCCCTTTACCCAAAAAAAGCAATATGGACAACGAATATCATCATGTCAAGGGCAATTGCTCTCATCAAGTGAGCAAGCGTTTAGGGACAACGACTCCCATAAAGTCAGGTACAATTGCTCTCAACAAGTGAGCCTTTAGGGACAACAGCTCTAATCATGGAAGAGACAAATTGCACTTATAAAGGTAGCCTTTAGAGACAACGGATCTCACCATGTAAGTGACAATTGCTCTTATCAAGTGTGCAAGCATTATGGATAACGGATATCATCATGTAAAGGGCAATTGCTCTCATCAAGTGAGCAAGCGTTTAGGGACAACGGCTCCCATAAAGTTAGGTACAATTGCTCTCAACAAGTGAGCCTTTAGGGACAACGGCTCTTATCATGGAATAGATAAATTACCCTTATAAAGGTAGCCTTTAGAGACAACGGATCTCATCATGTAAGTGACAATTGCTCTTATCAAGTGTGCAAGCATTAGGGACAACGGCTATCATCATATAAAGGACAATTGCTCTCATCAAGTGAGCAAGCGTTTAGGGACAACGGCTACCATAAAGTAAGGTACAATTGCTCTCAACAAGTGAGTCTTTAGGGACAACGGCTTGTATCATATAAGGGACAAATTGCCCTCATAAAGTTAGCCTTTAGGGACAACGGGTCTCATCATGTAAGTGACAATTGCTCTTATGAAGTGTGCAAGCATTAGGGACAACGGCTATCATCATGTAAAGGGCAATTGCTCTCATCAAGTGAGCAAGCGTTTAGGGCAACGGCTCCCATAAAGTCACTTACAATTACTCTAAACAAGTGAGCCTTTAGGGACAACGGCTCTTATCATGGAAGAGACAAATTGCGCTTATAAAGGTAACCTTTAGAGACAACGGATCTCATCATGTATGTGACAATTGCTCTTTTCAAGTGTTCAAGCATTAGGGACAACGGCTATCATCATGTAAAGGGAAATTGCTCTCATCAAGTGAGCAAGCATTTAGGGACAACGGCTCCCATAAAGTCAGGTACAATTGCTCTCAACAAGTGAGCCCTTAAGGACAACGGCTCTTATCATAGAAGAGATAAATTGCACTTATAAAGGTAGCCTTTAGATACAACGGATCTCATCATGTAAGTGACAATTGCACTTATCAAGTGTGAAGCATTAGGGACAACGACTATCATCATGTAAAGGGAATTTGCTCTCATTAAGTGAGCAACCGTTTAGGGACAACGGCTCCCATAAAGTCAGGAACAATTGCTCTCAACCTTTAGGGACAATTGTTCTTATCATGGAAGAGACAAATTGCCCTTATATAGGTAGCTTTTAGAGACAACGGATCTCATCTTGTAAGTGACAATTGCTCTTATCAAACGTGGAAGCATTAGGGACAACGGCTATCATCATGTAAAGGGCAATTGCTCTCATTAAGTGAGCAAGCGTTTTGCTCTCAACAAATGAGCCTTTAGGGACAACGGCACTTATCATGTAAGGGACAAATCGCCCTCATAAACATAGACTTTAGGGACAACGGATATCATCATGCAAGTGACAATTGCTTTTGTCAAGTGTGCAAGCATTAGGGACAACGGCTATCATCATGTAAAGGACAATTGCTCTCATCAAGTGAGCAAGCGTTTAGGGACAACGTCTCCTATAATTGCTATCAACAAGTGAGTCTTTAGGGACAACGGCACTTATCATGTAAGGGAGAAATGGACCTCATAAAGTTAGCCTTTAGGGACAACAGGTCTCATCATGTAAGTGACAATTGCTCTTATCAAGTGTGCAAGCAATATGGACAACGGCTATCATCATGTAAAGGGCAATTGCTCTCATCAACTGAGCAAGCTTTTAGGGACAACGGCTCCTGTAAAGTCAGGTACAATTGCTCTCAACAAGTGAGCCTTTAAGGACAACGTCTCTTATCATGGAAGAGACAAATTGCCCTTATAATGGTTGCCTTTAGAGACAACGGATCTCATCATGTAAGTGACAATTGCTCTTATCAAGTATGGAAGCATTAGGGACAACGGCTATCATCATGTAAAGGGCAATTTCTCTCATCAAGTGAGCAAGCGTTTAGGGACAACGGCTCCCATAAAGTAAGGTAGAATTGCTCTCAACAAATGAGCCTTTAGGGACAACGGCACTTATCATGTAAGGGACAAATCGCCCTCATAAACATAGACTTTAGGGACAACGGATCTCATCATGCAAGTGACAATTGCTCTTGTCAAGTGTGCAAGCATTAGGGACAACGACTATCATCATGTAAAGGACAATTACTCTCATCAAGTGAGCAAGCGTTTAGGGACAATGGCTCCCATAATTGCTCTCAACAAGTGAGTCTTTAGGGACAATGGCTCTTATCATGTAAGGGACAAATGGCCCTCATAAAGTTAGCCTTTAGGGACAACGGGTCTCATCATGTAAGTGACAATTGCTTTTATCAAGTGTGCAAGCATTAGGGACGACGGCTATCATCATTGAAAGGGCAATTGCTCTCATCAAGTGAGCAAGCGTTTAGGGACAACGGCTCCCGTAAAGTCAGGTACTATTGCTCTTAACAAGTGAGCCTTTAGGGACAAAGGCTCTTATCATGGAAGAGACAAATTGCCCTTATAAAAGTAGCCTTTAGAGACAACGGATCTCATCATGTAAGTGACAATTGCTCTTATCAAGTGTGCAAGCATTAGGGATAACGGCTATCATCATGTAAAGGGCAATTGCTCTCATCAAGTGAGCAAGCGTTTAGGGACAACGGCTCGCATAAAGTCAGGTACAATAGCTCTCAACAAGTGAGCCTTTAGGGACTACGGCTCTTATCATGGAAGAGACAAATTACACTTATAAAGGTAGCCTTTAGAGACAACGGATCTCACCAAGTAAGTGACAATTGCTCTAATCAAGTGTGCAAGCATTAGGGACAACGGCTATCATCATGTAAAGGGCAATTGCTCTTATCAAGTGAGCAAGCGTTTAGGGACAACGGCTCGCATAAAGTCAGGTACAATTGCTCTCAACAAGTGAGCCTTTAAGGACAACGGCTCTTATCATGGAAGAGACAAATTGTCCTTATAAAGGTAGCCTTTAGAGACAACGGATCTCATCATGTAAGTGACAATTGCTCTTATCAAGTGTGGAAGCATTAGTGACAACGGCTATCATCATGTAAAGGGCATTTGCTCTCATCAAGTGAGCAAGCGTTTAGGGACAACGGCTCCCATAAAGTCAGGAACAATTGCTCTCAACCTTTAGGGACAATTGTTCTTATCATGGAAGAGACAAATTGCCCTTATAAAGGTAGCCTTTAGAGACAACGGATCTCATCATGTAAGTGACAATTGCTCTTATCAAACATGGAAGCATTAGGGACAACGGCTATCATCATGTAAAGGGCAATTTCTCTCATCAAGTGAGCAAGCGTTTAGGGACAACGGCTCCCATAAAGTAAGGTAGAATTGCTCTCAACAAATGAGCCTTTAGGGACAACGGCACTTATCATGTAAGGGACAAATCGCGCTCATAAACATAAACTTTAGGGACAACGGATCTCATCATCCAAGTGACAATTGCTCTTGTCAAGTGTGCAAGCATTAGGGACAACGACTATCATCATGTAAAGGACAATTACTCTCATCAAGTGAGCAAGCGTTTAGGGACAATGGCTCCCATAATTGCTCTCAACAAGTGAGTCTTTAGGGACAATGGCTCTTATCATGTAAGGGACAAATGGCCCTCATAAAGTTAGCCTTTAGGGACAACGGGTCTCATCATGTAAGTGACAATTGCTCTTATCAAGTGTGCAAGAATTAGGGACGACGGCTATCATCATTGAAAGGGCAATTGCTCTCATCAAGTGAGCAAGCGTTTAGGGACAACGGCTCCCGTAAAGTCAGGTACTATTGCTCTTAACAAGTGAACCTTTAGGGACAAAGGCTCTTATCATGGAAGAGACAAATTGCCCTTATAAAAGTAGCCTTTAGAGACAACGGATCTAATCATGTAAGTGACAATTGCTCTTATCAAGTGTGCAAGCATTAGGGACAACGGCTATCATCATGTAAAGGGCAATTGCTCTCATCAAGTGAGCAAGCGTTTAGGGACAACAGCTCGCATAAAGTCAGGTACAATTGCTCTCAACAAGTGAGCCTTTAAGGACAACGGCTCTTATCATGGAAGAGACAAATTGTCCTTATAAAGGTAGCCTTTAGAGACAACGGATCACATCATGTAAGTGATAATTGCTCTTATCAAGTGTGGAAGCATTAGTGACAACGGCTATCATCATGTAAAGGGCATTTGCTCTCATCAAGTGAGCAAGCGTTTAGGGACAACGGCTCCCATAAAGTCAGGTACTATTGCTCTCAACAAATGAGCCTTTAGGGACAATGGCACTTATCATGTAAGGGACAAATCGCCCTCATAAAGTTAGACTTTAGGGACAATGGATCTCATCATGCAAGTGACAATTGCTCTTGTCAAGTGTGCAAGCATTAGGGACAACGGCTATCATCATGTAAAGGACAATTCCTCTCATCAATTGAGCAAGCGTTTAGGGACAACGGCTCGCATAAAGTCAGGTACAATTGCTCTCAACAAGTGAGCCTTTAAGGACAACGGCTCTTATCATGGAAGAGACAAATTGTCCTTATAAAGGTAGCCTTTAGAGACAACGGATCACATCATGTAAGTGATAATTGCTCTTATCAAGTGTGCAAGCATTAGGGACAACGGCTATCATCATGTAAAGGGCAATTGCTCTCATCAAGTGAGCAAGCGTTTAGGGACAACGGCTCGCATAAAGTCAGGTACAATTGCTCTCAACAAGTGAGCCTTTAAGGACAACGGCTCTTATCATGGAAGAGACAAATTGTCCTTATAAAGGTAGCCTTTAGAGACAACGGATCACATCATGTAAGTGATAATTGCTCTTATCAAGTGTGGAAGCATTAGTGACAACGGCTATCATCATGTAAAGGGCATTTGCTCTCATCAAGTGAGCAAGCGTTTAGGGACAACGACTCCCATAAAGTCAGGTACTATTGCTCTCAACAAGTGAGCCTTTAGGGACAATGGCACTTATCATGTAAGGGACAAATCGCCCTCATAAAGTTAGACTTTAGGGACAATGGATCTCATCATGCAAGTGACAATTGCTCTTGTCAAGTGTGCAAGCATTAGGGACAACGGCTATCATCATGTAAAGGACAATTCCTCTCATCAATTGAGCAAGCGTTTAGGGACAACGTCTCCCATAATTGCTATCAACAAGTGAGTCTTTAGGGACAACGGCTCTTATCATGTAAGGGACAAATGGCCCCCATAAAGTTAGCCTTTAGGGACAACAGGTCTCATCATGTAAGTGACAAATATCAAGTGTGCAAGCAATATGGACAACGGATATCATCATGTCAAGGGCAATTGCTCTCATCAAGTGAGCAAGCGTTTAGGGACAACGACTCCCATAAAGTCAGGTACAATTGCTCTCAACAAGTGAGCCTTTAGGGACAACAGCTCTAATCATGGAAGAGACAAATTGCACTTATAAAGGTAGCCTTTAGAGACAACGGATCTCACCATGTAAGTGACAATTGCTCTTATCAAGTGTGCAAGCATTATGGATAACGGATATCATCATGTAAAGGGCAATTGCTCTCATCAAGTGAGCAAGCGTTTAGGGACAACGGCTCCCATAAAGTCAGGTACAATTGCTCTCAACAAGTGAGCCTTTAGGGACAACGGCTCTTATCATGGAAGAGACAAATTGCCCTTATAAAGGTAGCCTTTAGAGACTACGGATCTCATCATGTAAGTGACAATTGCTCTTATCAAGTGTGCAAGCATTAGGGACAACGGCTATCATCATATAAAGGACAATTGCTCTCATCAAGTGAGCGAGCATTTAGGGACAACGGCTACCATAAAGTAAGGTACAATTGCTCTCAACAAGTGAGTCTTTAGGGACAACGACTTGTATCATATAAGGAACAAATTGCCCTCATAAAGTTAGCCTTTAGGGACAACGGGTCTCATCATGTAAGTGACAATTGCTCTTATCAAGTGTGCAAGCATTAGGGACAACGGCTATCATCATGTAAAGGGCAATTGCTCTCATCAAGTGAGCAAGCGTTTAGGGCAACGGCTCCCATAAAGTCACTTACAACTAATCTAAACAAGTGAGCCTTTAGGGACAACGGCTCTTATCATGGAAGAGACAAATTGCGCTTATAAAGGTAGCCTTTAGAGACAACGGATCTCATCATGTAAGTAACAAATGCTCTTTTCAAGTGTTCAAGCATTAGGGACAACGGCTATCATCATGTAAAGGGCAATTGCTCTCATCAAGTGAGCAAGCGTTTAGGGACAATGGCTCCCATAAAATCAGGTACAACTGCTCTCAACAAGTGAGCCTTTAGGGTCAACGGCGCTTATCATGGAAGAGACAAATTGCCCTTATAACGGTAGCCTTTAGAGACAACGGATCTCATCATGCAAGTGACAATTGCTCTTATCAAGTGTGCAAGCACTAGGGACAACGGCTATCATCATGTAAAGGGCAATTGCTCTCATTAAGTGTGCAAGCGTTCAAGGAAAATGGCTCCCTTAAAGTCAGGTACAATTGCTCTCAACAAGTGAGCTTTAGGGACAACGACTCTTATTATAGAAGAGACAAATTGCACTTATAAAGGTAGCCTTTAGAGGCAACAGATCTCACCATGTAAGTGACAATTGCTCTTATCAAGTGTGCAAGCGTTAGGGACAACGGCTATCATCATGTCAAGGGCAATTGCTTTCATCAACTGAGCAAGCGTTTTGGGACAACGACTCCCATAAAGACAGGTACAATTGCTCTCAACAAGTGAGCCTTTAGGGAGAACGGCTCTTATCATGGAAGAGACAAATTGCCCTTATAAAGGTAGCCTTTAGAGACAACGGATATCATCATGTAAGTGACAATTGCTCTTATCAAGTGTGCAAGCATTAGTTACAACGGCTATCATCACGTAAAGGGCACTGCTCTCATCAAGTGAGCAAGCGTTTAGGGACAACGACTCCCATAAAGTCAGGTACAATTGCTCTCAAAAAGTGAGCCTTTAGGGACAACGGCTCTAATCATGGAAGAGACAAATTGCACTTATAAAGGTAGCCTTTAGAGACAACGGATCTCACCATGTAAGTGACAATTGCTCTTATCAAGTGTGCAAGCATTACAGATAACGGATATCATCATGTAAAGGGCAATTGCTCTCATCAAGTGAGCAAGCGTTTAGGGACAAGGGCTCCCATAAAGTCAGGTACAATTGCTCTCAACAAGTGAGCCTTTATGGACAACAGCTCTTATCATGGAAGAGACAAATTGCCCTTATAAAGGTAGCCTTTAGAGACAACGGATCTCATCATTCAAGTGACAAATGCTCTTATCAAGTGTGCAAGCATTAGGGACAACGGCTATCATCTTGTAAAGGGCAATTGCTCTTATCAAGTGAGCAAGCGTTTAGGGACAACGACTCCCATAAAGTCAGGTACAATTGCTCTCAACAAGTGAGCCTTTAGGGACAATGACTATTATCATGGAAGAGACAAATTGCACTTATAAAGGTAGCCTTTAGAGACAACGGATCTCATCATGTAAGTGACAATTGTTCTTATCAAGTGTGCAAGCATTAGGGACAACGGCTATCATCACATAAAGGACAATTGCTCTCAACAAGTGAGCAAGCGTTTAGGGACAACGACTACCATAAAGTAAGGTACAATTGCTCTCAAAAAGTGAGCCTTTAGGGACAACGGCTCTTATCATGGAAGAGACAAATTGCCCTTATAAAGGTAGCCTTTAGAAACAACGGATCTCAGCATGTAAGTGACAATTGCTCTTATCAAGTGTGCAAGCATTAGGGACAACGGCTATCATCATGTAAAGGGCAATTCCTCTCATCAACTGAGCAAGCTTTTAGGGATAACGGCTCCCGTAAAGTCAGGTACAATTGCTCTCAACAAGTGAGCCTTTAAGGACAACGGCTCTTATCATGGAAGAGACAAATTGTGCTTATAAAGGTAGCCTTTAGAGACAACGGATCTCATCATGTAAGTGACAATTGCTCTTATCAAGTGTGGAATCATTAGGGACAACGACTATCATCATGTAAAGGGCAATTGCTCTTATCAAGTGAGCAAGCGTTTAGGGACAACGGCTCCCATAAAGTAAGGTAGAATTGCTCTCAACAAATGAGCCTTTAGGGACAACGGCACTTATCATGTACGGGACAAATTACCCTCATAAACATAGACTTTAGGGACAACGGATCTCATCATGCAAGTGACAATTGCTCTTGTCAAGTGTGCAAGCATTAGGGACAACGACTATCATCATGTAAAGGACAATTACTCTCATCAAGTGAGCAAGCGTTTAGGGACAATGGCTCCCATAATTGCTCTCAACAAGTGAGTCTTTATGGACAATGGCTCTTATCATGTAAGGGATAAATGGCCCTCATAAAGTTCGCCTTTAGGGACAACGGGTCTCATCGTGTAAGTGACAATTGCTCTTATCAAGTGTGCAAGCATTAGGGACGACGGCTATCATCATTGAAAGGGTAATTGCTCTCATCAAGTGAGCAAGCGTTTGGGGACAACGGCTCCCGTAAAGTCAGGTACTATTGCTCTTAACAAGTGAGCCTTTAGGGACAACGGCTCTTATCATGGATGAGACAAATTGCCCTTATAAAAGTAGCCTTTAGAGACAACGGATCTCACCATGTAAGTGACAATTGCTCTTATCAAGTGTGCAAGCATTAGGGACAACGGCTATCATCATGTAAAGGGCAATTGCTCTCATCAAGTGAGCAAGCGTTTAGGGACAACGGCTCGCATAAAGTCAGGTACAATTGCTCTCAACAAGTGAGCCTTTAAGGACAACGGCTCTTATCATGGAAGAGACAAATTGTCCTTATAAAGATAGCCTTTAGAGACAACGAATCTCATCATGTAAGTGACAATTGCTCTTATCAAGTGTGGAAGCATTAGTGACAACGGCTATCATAATGTAAAGGGCATTTGCTCTCATCAAGTGAGCAAGCGTTTAGGGACAACGGCTCCCATAAAGTCAGGAATAATTGCTCTCAACCTTTAGGGACAGTTGTTCTTATCATGGAAGAGACAAATCGCCCTTATAAAGGTAGCCTTTAGAGACAACGGATCTCATCATGTAAGTGACAATTGCTCTTATCAAACGTGGAAGCATTAGGGACAACGGCTATCATCATGTAAAGGGAAATTTCTCTCATCAAGTGAGCAAGCGTTTAGGGACAACGTCTCCCATAATTGCTATCAAGAAGTGAGTCTTTAGGGACAACGGCTCTTATCATGTAAGGGACAAATGGCCCTCATAAAGTTAGCCTTTAGGGACAACAGGTCTCATCATGTAAGTGACAATTGCTCATATCAAGTGTGCAAGCAATATGGACAACGAATATCATTATGTCAAGGGCAATTGCTCTCATCAAGTGAGCAAGCGTTTAGGGACAACGACTCCCATAAAGTCAGGTACAATTGCTTTCAACAAGTGAGCCTTTAGGGACAACAGCTCTAATCATGGAAGAGACAAATTGCACTTATAAAGGTAGCCTTTATAGACAACGGATCTCACCATGTAAGTGACAATTGCTCTTATCAAGTGTGCAAGCATTATGGATAACGGATATCATCATGTAAAGGGCAATTGCTCTCATCAAGTGAGCAAGCGTTTAGGGACAACGGCTCCCATAAAGTTAGGTACAATTGCTCTCAACAAGTGAGCCTTTAGGGACAACGGCTCTTATCATGGAATAGATAAATTGCCCTTATAAAGGTAGCCTTTAGAGACAACGGATCATCTCATCATGTAAGTGACAATTGCTCTTATCAAGTGTGCAAGCATTAGGGACAACGGCTATCATCATATAAAGGACAATTGCTCTCATCAAGTGAGCAAGCGTTTAGGGACAACGGCTACCATAAAGTAAGGTACAATTGCTCTCAACAAGTGAGTCTTTAGGGACAACGGCTTGTATCATATAAGGGACAAATTGCCCTCATAAAGTTAGCCTTTAGGGACAACGGGTCTCATCATGTAAGTGACAATTGCTCTTATCAAGTGTGCAAGCATTAGGGACAACGGCTATCATCATGTAAAGGGCAATTGCTCTCATCAAGTGAGCAAGCGTTTAGGGCAACGGCTCCCATAAAGTCACTTACAATTACTCTAAACAAGTGAGCCTTTAGGGACAACGGCTCTTATCATGGAAGAGACAAATTGCGCTTATAAAGGTAGCCTTTAGAGACAACGGATCTCATCATGTAAGTGACAATTGCTCTTTTCAAGTGTTCAAGCATTAGGGACAACGGCTATCATCATGTAAAGGGAAATTGCTCTCATCAAGTGAGCAAGCATTTAGGGACAACGGCTCCCATAAAGTCAGGTACAATTGCTCTCAACAAGTGAGCCCTTAAGGACAACGGCTCTTATCATAGAAGAGATAAATTGCACTTATAAAGGTAGCCTTTAGATACAACGGATGTCATCATGTGAGTGACAATTGCACTTATCAAGTGTGAAGCATTAGGGACAACGACTATCATCATGTAAAGGGCATTTGCTCTCATTAAGTGAGCAACCGTTTAGGGACAACGGCTCCCATAAAGTCAGGAACAATTGCTCTCAACCTTTAGGGACAATTGTTCTTATCATGGAAGAGACAAATTGCCCTTATAAAGGTAGCCTTTAGAGACAACGGATCTCATCTTGTAAGTGACAATTGCTCTTATCAAACATGGAAGCATTAGGGAAAACGGCTATCATCATGTAAAGGGCAATTGCTCTCATTAAGTGAGCAAGCGTTTAGGGACAACGGCTCCCATAAAGTAAGGTAGAATTGCTCTCAACAAATGAGCCTTTAGGGACAACGGCACTTATCATGTAAGGGACAAATCGCCCTCATAAACATAGACTTTAGGGACAACGGATATCATCATGCAAGTGACAATTGCTTTTGTCAAGTGTGCAAGCATTAGGGACAACGACTATCATCATGTAAAGGACAATTGCTCTCATCAAGTGAGCAAGCGTTTAGGGACAACGTCTCCTATAATTGCTATCAACAAGTGAGTCTTTAGGGACAACGGCACTTATCATGTATGGGAGAAATGGCCCTCATAAAGTTAGCCTTTAGGGACAACAGGTCTCATCATGTAAGTGACAATTGCTCTTATCAAGTGTGCAAGCAATATGGACAACGGCTATCATCATGTAAAGGGCAATTGCTCTCATCAACTGAGCAAGCTTTTAGGGACAACGGCTCCTGTAAAGTCAGGTACAATTGCTCCCAACAAGTGAGCCTTTAAGGACAACGTCTCTTATCATGGAAGAGACAAATTGCCCTTATAATGGTTGCCTTTAGAGACAACGGATCTCATCATGTAAGTGACAATTGCTCTTATCAAGTATGGAAGCATTAGGGACAACGGCTATCATCATGTAAAGGGCAATTTCTCTCATCAAGTGAGCAAGCGTTTAGGGACCAAGGCTCCCATAAAGTAAGGTAGAATTGCTCTCAACAAATGAGCCTTTAGGGACAACGGCACTTATCATGTAAGGGACAAATCGCCCTCATAAACATAGACTTTAGGGACAACGGATCTCATCATGCAAGTGACAATTGCTCTTGTCAAGTGTGCAAGCATTAGGGACAACGACTATCATCATGTAAAGGACAATTACTCTCATCAAGTGAGCAAGCGTTTAGGGACAATGGCTCCCATAATTGCTCTCAACAAGTGAGTCTTTAGGGACAATGGCTCTTATCAGGTAAGGGACAAATGGCCCTCATAAAGTTAGCCTTTAGGGACAACGGGTCTCATCATGTAAGTGACAATTGCTCTTATCAAGTGTGCAAGCATTAGGGACGACGGCTATCATCATTGAAAGGGCAATTGCTCTCATCAAGTGAGCAAGCGTTTAGGGACAACGGCTCCCGTAAAGTCAGGTACTATTGCTCTTAACAAGTGAGCCTTTAGGGACAAAGGCTCTTATCATGGAAGAGACAAATTGCCCTTATAAAAGTAGCCTTTAGAGACAACGGATCTCATCATGTAAGTGACAATTGCTCTTATCAAGTGTGCAAGCATTAGGGATAACGGCTATCATCATGTAAAGGGCAATTGCTCTCATCAAGTGAGCAAGCGTTTAGGGACAACGGCTCGCATAAAGTCAGGTACAATTGCTCTCAACAAGTGAGCCTTTAGGGACTACGGCTCTTATCATGGAAGAGACAAATTACACTTATAAAGGTAGCCTTTAGAGACAACGGATCTCACCATGTAAGTGACAATTGCTCTAATCAAGTGTGCAAGCATTAGGGACAACGGCTATCATCATGTAAAGGGCAATTGCTCTTATCAAGTGAGCAAGCGTTTAGGGACAACGGCTCGCATAAAGTCAGGTACAATTGCTCTCAACAAGTGAGCCTTTAAGGACAACGGCTCTTATCATGGAAGAGACAAATTGTCCTTATAAAGGTAGCCTTTAGAGACAACGGATCTCATCATGTAAGTGACAATTGCTCTTATCAAGTGTGGAAGCATTAGTGACAACGGCTATCATCATGTAAAGGGCATTTGCTCTCATCAAGTGAGCAAGCGTTTAGGGACAACGGCTCCCATAAAGTCAGGAACAATTGCTCTCAACCTTTAGGGACAATTGTTCTTATCATGGAAGAGACAAATTGCCCTTATAAATGTAGCCTTTAGAGACAACGGGTCTCATCATGTAAGTGGCAATTGCTCTTATCAAACATGGAAGCATTAGGGACAACGGCTATCATCATGTAAAGGGCAATTTCTCTCATCAAGTGAGCAAGCGTTTAGGGACAACGGCTCCCATAACGTAAGGTAGAATTGCTCTCAACAAATGAGCCTTTAGGGACAACGGCACTTATCATGTAAGGGACAAATCGCCCTCATAAACATAAACTTTAGGGACAACGGATCTCATCATGCAAGTGACAATTGCTCTTGTCAAGTGTGCAAGCATTAGGGACAACGACTATCATCATGTAAAGGACAATTACTCTCATCAAGTGAGCAAGCGTTTAGGGACAATGGCTCCCATAATTGCTCTCAACAAGTGAGTCTTTAGGGACAATGGCTCTTATCATGTAAGGGACAAATGGCCCTCATAAAGTTAGCCTTTAGGGACAACGGGTCTCATCATGTAAGTGACAATTGCTCTTATCAAGTGTTCAAGCATTAGGGACGACGGCTATCATCATGTAAAGGGAAATTGCTCTCATCAAGTGAGCAAGCATTTAGGGACAACGGCTCCCATAAAGTCAGGTACAATTGCTCTCAACAAGTGAGCCCTTAAGGACAACGGCTCTTATCATAGAAGAGATAAATTGCACTTATAAAGGTAGCCTTTAGATACAACGGATGTCATCATGTGAGTGACAATTGCACTTATCAAGTGTGAAGCATTAGGGACAACGACTATCATCATGTAAAGGGCATTTGCTCTCATTAAGTGAGCAACCGTTTAGGGACAACGGCTCCCATAAAGTCAGGAACAATTGCTCTCAACCTTTAGGGACAATTGTTCTTATCATGGAAGAGACAAATTGCCCTTATAAAAGTAGCCTTTAGAGACAACGGATCTCATCTTGTAAGTGACAATTGCTCTTATCAAACATGGAAGCATTAGGGAAAACGGCTATCATCATGTAAAGGGCAATTGCTCTCATTAAGTGAGCAAGCGTTTAGGGACAACGGCTCCCATAAAGTAAGGTAGAATTGCTCTCAACAAATGAGCCTTTAGGGACAACGGCACTTATCATGTAAGGGACAAATCGCCCTCATAAACATAGACTTTAGGGACAACGGATATCATCATGCAAGTGACAATTGCTTTTGTCAAGTGTGCAAGCATTAGGGACAACGACTATCATCATGTAAAGGACAATTGCTCTCATCAAGTGAGCAAGCGTTTAGGGACAACGTCTCCTATAATTGCTATCAACAAGTGAGTCTTTAGGGACAACGGCACTTATCATGTATGGGAGAAATGGCCCTCATAAAGTTAGCCTTTAGGGACAACAGGTCTCATCATGTAAGTGACAATTGCTCTTATCAAGTGTGCAAGCAATATGGACAACGGCTATCATCATGTAAAGGGCAATTGCTCTCATCAACTGAGCAAGCTTTTAGGGACAACGGCTCCTGTAAAGTCAGGTACAATTGCTCCCAACAAGTGAGCCTTTAAGGACAACGTCTCTTATCTTGGAAGAGACAAATTGCCCTTATAATGGTTGCCTTTAGAGACAACGGATCTCATCATGTAAGTGACAATTGCTCTTATCAAGTATGGAAGCATTAGGGACAACGGCTATCATCATGTAAAGGGCAATTTCTCTCATCAAGTGAGCAAGCGTTTAGGGACCAAGGCTCCCATAAAGTAAGGTAGAATTGCTCTCAACAAATGAGCCTTTAGGGACAACGGCACTTATCATGTAAGGGACAAATCGCCCTCATAAACATAGACTTTAGGGACAACGGATCTCATCATGCAAGTGACAATTGCTCTTGTCAAGTGTGCAAGCATTAGGGACAACGACTATCATCATGTAAAGGACAATTACTCTCATCAAGTGAGCAAGCGTTTAGGGACAATGGCTCCCATAATTGCTCTCAACAAGTGAGTCTTTAGGGACAATGGCTCTTATCAGGTAAGGGACAAATGGCCCTCATAAAGTTAGCCTTTAGGGACAACGGGTCTCATCATGTAAGTGACAATTGCTCTTATCAAGTGTGCAAGCATTAGGGACGACGGCTATCATCATTGAAAGGGCAATTGCTCTCATCAAGTGAGCAAGCGTTTAGGGACAACGGCTCCCGTAAAGTCAGGTACTATTGCTCTTAACAAGTGAGCCTTTAGGGACAAAGGCTCTTATCATGGAAGAGACAAATTGCCCTTATAAAAGTAGCCTTTAGAGACAACGGATCTCATCATGTAAGTGACAATTGCTCTTATCAAGTGTGCAAGCATTAGGGATAACGGCTATCATCATGTAAAGGGCAATTGCTCTCATCAAGTGAGCAAGCGTTTAGGGACAACGGCTCGCATAAAGTCAGGTACAATTGCTCTCAACAAGTGAGCCTTTAGGGACTACGGCTCTTATCATGGAAGAGACAAATTACACTTATAAAGGTAGCCTTTAGAGACAACGGATCTCACCATGTAAGTGACAATTGCTCTAATCAAGTGTGCAAGCATTAGGGACAACGGCTATCATCATGTAAAGGGCAATTGCTCTTATCAAGTGAGCAAGCGTTTAGGGACAACGGCTCGCATAAAGTCAGGTACAATTGCTCTCAACAAGTGAGCCTTTAAGGACAACGGCTCTTATCATGGAAGAGACAAATTGTCCTTATAAAGGTAGCCTTTAGAGACAACGGATCTCATCATGTAAGTGACAATTGCTCTTATCAAGTGTGGAAGCATTAGTGACAACGGCTATCATCATGTAAAGGGCATTTGCTCTCATCAAGTGAGCAAGCGTTTAGGGACAACGGCTCCCATAAAGTCAGGAACAATTGCTCTCAACCTTTAGGGACAATTGTTCTTATCATGGAAGAGACAAATTGCCCTTATAAATGTAGCCTTTAGAGACAACGGGTCTCATCATGTAAGTGGCAATTGCTCTTATCAAACATGGAAGCATTAGGGACAACGGCTATCATCATGTAAAGGGCAATTTCTCTCATCAAGTGAGCAAGCGTTTAGGGACAACGGCTCCCATAACGTAAGGTAGAATTGCTCTCAACAAATGAGCCTTTAGGGACAACGGCACTTATCATGTAAGGGACAAATCGCCCTCATAAACATAAACTTTAGGGACAACGGATCTCATCATGCAAGTGACAATTGCTCTTGTCAAGTGTGCAAGCATTAGGGACAACGACTATCATCATGTAAAGGACAATTACTCTCATCAAGTGAGCAAGCGTTTAGGGACAATGGCTCCCATAATTGCTCTCAACAAGTGAGTCTTTAGGGACAATGGCTCTTATCATGTAAGGGACAAATGGCCCTCATAAAGTTAGCCTTTAGGGACAACGGGTCTCATCATGTAAGTGACAATTGCTCTTATCAAGTGTTCAAGCATTAGGGACGACGGCTATCATCATGTAAAGGGAAATTGCTCTCATCAAGTGAGCAAGCATTTAGGGACAACGGCTCCCATAAAGTCAGGTACAATTGCTCTCAACAAGTGAGCCCTTAAGGACAACGGCTCTTATCATAGAAGAGATAAATTGCACTTATAAAGGTAGCCTTTAGATACAACGGATGTCATCATGTGAGTGACAATTGCACTTATCAAGTGTGAAGCATTAGGGACAACGACTATCATCATGTAAAGGGCATTTGCTCTCATTAAGTGAGCAACCGTTTAGGGACAACGGCTCCCATAAAGTCAGGAACAATTGCTCTCAACCTTTAGGGACAATTGTTCTTATCATGGAAGAGACAAATTGCCCTTATAAAGGTAGCCTTTAGAGACAACGGATCTCATCTTGTAAGTGACAATTGCTCTTATCAAACATGGAAGCATTAGGGAAAACGGCTATCATCATGTAAAGGGCAATTGCTCTCATTAAGTGAGCAAGCGTTTAGGGACAACGGCTCCCATAAAGTAAGGTAGAATTGCTCTCAACAAATGAGCCTTTAGGGACAACGGCACTTATCATGTAAGGGACAAATCGCCCTCATAAACATAGACTTTAGGGACAACGGATATCATCATGCAAGTGACAATTGCTTTTGTCAAGTGTGCAAGCATTAGGGACAACGACTATCATCATGTAAAGGACAATTGCTCTCATCAAGTGAGCAAGCGTTTAGGGACAACGTCTCCTATAATTGCTATCAACAAGTGAGTCTTTAGGGACAACGGCACTTATCATGTATGGGAGAAATGGCCCTCATAAAGTTAGCCTTTAGGGACAACAGGTCTCATCATGTAAGTGACAATTGCTCTTATCAAGTGTGCAAGCAATATGGACAACGGCTATCATCATGTAAAGGGCAATTGCTCTCATCAAGTGAGCAAGCGTTTAGGGCAACGGCTCCCATAAAGTCACTTACAATTACTCTAAACAAGTGAGCCTTTAGGGACAACGGCTCTTATCATGGAAGAGACAAATTGCGCTTATAAAGGTAGCCTTTAGAGACAACGGATCTCATCATGTAAGTGACAATTGCTCTTTTCAAGTGTTCAAGCATTAGGGACAACGGCTATCATCATGTAAAGGGAAATTGCTCTCATCAAGTGAGCAAGCATTTAGGGACAACGGCTCCCATAAAGTCAGGTACAATTGCTCTCAACAAGTGAGCCCTTAAGGACAACGGCTCTTATCATAGAAGAGATAAATTGCACTTATAAAGGTAGCCTTTAGATACAACGGATGTCATCATGTGAGTGACAATTGCACTTATCAAGTGTGAAGCATTAGGGACAACGACTATCATCATGTAAAGGGCATTTGCTCTCATTAAGTGAGCAACCGTTTAGGGACAACGTCTCCTATAATTGCTATCAACAAGTGAGTCTTTAGGGACAACGGCACTTATCATGTATGGGAGAAATGGCCCTCATAAAGTTAGCCTTTAGGGACAACGGGTCTCATCATGTAAGTGACAATTGCTCTTATCAAGTGTGCAAGCATTAGGGACAACGGCTATCATCATGTAAAGGGCAATTGCTCTCATCAAGTGAGCAAGCGTTTAGGGCAACGGCTCCCATAAAGTCACTTACAATTACTCTAAACAAGTGAGCCTTTAGGGACAACGGCTCTTATCATGGAAGAGACAAATTGCGCTTATAAAGGTAGCCTTTAGAGACAACGGATCTCATCATGTAAGTGACAATTGCTCTTTTCAAGTGTTCAAGCATTAGGGACAACGGCTATCATCATGTAAAGGGAAATTGCTCTCATCAAGTGAGCAAGCATTTAGGGACAACGGCTCCCATAAAGTCAGGTACAATTGCTCTCAACAAGTGAGCCCTTAAGGACAACGGCTCTTATCATAGAAGAGATAAATTGCACTTATAAAGGTAGCCTTTAGATACAACGGATGTCATCATGTGAGTGACAATTGCTTTTGTCAAGTGTGCAAGCATTAGGGACAACGACTATCATCATGTAAAGGACAATTGCTCTCATCAAGTGAGCAAGCGTTTAGGGACAACGTCTCCTATAATTGCTATCAACAAGTGAGTCTTTAGGGACAACGGCACTTATCATGTATGGGAGAAATGGCCCTCATAAAGTTAGCCTTTAGGGACAACGGGTCTCATCATGTAAGTGACAATTGCTCTTATCAAGTGTGCAAGCATTAGGGACAACGGCTATCATCATGTAAAGGGCAATTGCTCTCATCAAGTGAGCAAGCGTTTAGGGCAACGGCTCCCATAAAGTCACTTACAATTACTCTAAACAAGTGAGCCTTTAGGGACAACGGCTCTTATCATGGAAGAGACAAATTGCGCTTATAAAGGTAGCCTTTAGAGACAACGGATCTCATCATGTAAGTGACAATTGCTCTTTTCAAGTGTTCAAGCATTAGGGACAACGGCTATCATCATGTAAAGGGAAATTGCTCTCATCAAGTGAGCAAGCATTTAGGGACAACGGCTCCCATAAAGTCAGGTACAATTGCTCTCAACAAGTGAGCCCTTAAGGACAACGGCTCTTATCATAGAAGAGATAAATTGCACTTATAAAGGTAGCCTTTAGATACAACGGATGTCATCATGTGAGTGACAATTGCACTTATCAAGTGTGAAGCATTAGGGACAACGACTATCATCATGTAAAGGGCATTTGCTCTCATTAAGTGAGCAACCGTTTAGGGACAACGGCTCCCATAAAGTCAGGAACAATTGCTCTCAACCTTTAGGGACAATTGTTCTTATCATGGAAGAGACAAATTGCCCTTATAAAGGTAGCCTTTAGAGACAACGGATCTCATCTTGTAAGTGACAATTGCTCTTATCAAACATGGAAGCATTAGGGAAAACGGCTATCATCATGTAAAGGGCAATTGTTCTCATTAAGTGAGCAAGCGTTTAGGGACAACGGCTCCCATAAAGTAAGGTAGAATTGCTCTCAACAAATGAGCCTTTAGGGACAACGGCACTTATCATGTAAGGGACAAATCGCCCTCATAAACATAGACTTTAGGGACAACGGATATCATCATGCAAGTGACAATTGCTTTTGTCAAGTGTGCAAGCATTAGGGACAACGACTATCATCATGTAAAGGACAATTGCTCTCATCAAGTGAGCAAGCGTTTAGGGACAACGTCTCCTATAATTGCTATCAACAAGTGAGTCTTTAGGGACAACGGCACTTATCATGTATGGGAGAAATGGCCCTCATAAAGTTAGCCTTTAGGGACAACAGGTCTCATCATGTAAGTGACAATTGCTCTTATCAAGTGTGCAAGCAATATGGACAACGGCTATCATCATGTAAAGGGCAATTGCTCTCATCAACTGAGCAAGCTTTTAGGGACAACGGCTCCTGTAAAGTCAGGTACAATTGCTCCCAACAAGTGAGCCTTTAAGGACAACGTCTCTTATCATGGAAGAGACAAATTGCCCTTATAATGGTTGCCTTTAGAGACAACGGATCTCATCATGTAAGTGACAATTGCTCTTATCAAGTATGGAAGCATTAGGGACAACGGCTATCATCATGTAAAGGGCAATTTCTCTCATCAAGTGAGCAAGCGTTTAGGGACCAAGGCTCCCATAAAGTAAGGTAGAATTGCTCTCAACAAATGAGCCTTTAGGGACAACGGCACTTATCATGTAAGGGACAAATCGCCCTCATAAACATAGACTTTAGGGACAACGGATCTCATCATGCAAGTGACAATTGCTCTTGTCAAGTGTGCAAGCATTAGGGACAACGACTATCATCATGTAAAGGACAATTACTCTCATCAAGTGAGCAAGCGTTTAGGGACAATGGCTCCCATAATTGCTCTCAACAAGTGAGTCTTTAGGGACAATGGCTCTTATCAGGTAAGGGACAAATGGCCCTCATAAAGTTAGCCTTTAGGGACAACGGGTCTCATCATGTAAGTGACAATTGCTCTTATCAAGTGTGCAAGCATTAGGGACGACGGCTATCATCATTGAAAGGGCAATTGCTCTCATCAAGTGAGCAAGCGTTTAGGGACAACGGCTCCCGTAAAGTCAGGTACTATTGCTCTTAACAAGTGAGCCTTTAGGGACAAAGGCTCTTATCATGGAAGAGACAAATTGCCCTTATAAAAGTAGCCTTTAGAGACAACGGATCTCATCATGTAAGTGACAATTGCTCTTATCAAGTGTGCAAGCATTAGGGATAACGGCTATCATCATGTAAAGGGCAATTGCTCTCATCAAGTGAGCAAGCGTTTAGGGACAACGGCTCGCATAAAGTCAGGTACAATTGCTCTCAACAAGTGAGCCTTTAGGGACTACGGCTCTTATCATGGAAGAGACAAATTACACTTATAAAGGTAGCCTTTAGAGACAACGGATCTCACCATGTAAGTGACAATTGCTCTAATCAAGTGTGCAAGCATTAGGGACAACGGCTATCATCATGTAAAGGGCAATTGCTCTTATCAAGTGAGCAAGCGTTTAGGGACAACGGCTCGCATAAAGTCAGGTACAATTGCTCTCAACAAGTGAGCCTTTAAGGACAACGGCTCTTATCATGGAAGAGACAAATTGTCCTTATAAAGGTAGCCTTTAGAGACAACGGATCTCATCATGTAAGTGACAATTGCTCTTATCAAGTGTGGAAGCATTAGTGACAACGGCTATCATCATGTAAAGGGCATTTGCTCTCATCAAGTGAGCAAGCGTTTAGGGACAACGGCTCCCATAAAGTCAGGAACAATTGCTCTCAACCTTTAGGGACAATTGTTCTTATCATGGAAGAGACAAATTGCCCTTATAAATGTAGCCTTTAGAGACAACGGGTCTCATCATGTAAGTGGCAATTGCTCTTATCAAACATGGAAGCATTAGGGACAACGGCTATCATCATGTAAAGGGCAATTTCTCTCATCAAGTGAGCAAGCGTTTAGGGACAACGGCTCCCATAACGTAAGGTAGAATTGCTCTCAACAAATGAGCCTTTAGGGACAACGGCACTTATCATGTAAGGGACAAATCGCCCTCATAAACATAAACTTTAGGGACAACGGATCTCATCATGCAAGTGACAATTGCTCTTGTCAAGTGTGCAAGCATTAGGGACAACGACTATCATCATGTAAAGGACAATTACTCTCATCAAGTGAGCAAGCGTTTAGGGACAATGGCTCCCATAATTGCTCTCAACAAGTGAGTCTTTAGGGACAATGGCTCTTATCATGTAAGGGACAAATGGCCCTCATAAAGTTAGCCTTTAGGGACAACGGGTCTCATCATGTAAGTGACAATTGCTCTTATCAAGTGTTCAAGCATTAGGGACGACGGCTATCATCATTGAAAGGGCAATTGCTCTCATCAAGTGAGCAAGCGTTTAGGGACAACGGCTCCCGTAAAGTCAGGTACTATTGCTCTTAACAAGTGAGCCTTTAGGGACAAAGGCTCTTATCATGGAAGAGACAAATTGCCCTTATAAAAGTAGCCTTTAGAGACAACGGATCTCATCATGTAAGTGACAATTGCTCTTATCAAGTGTGCAAGCATTAGGGACAACGGCTATCATCATGTAAAGGGCAATTGCTCTCATCAAGTGAGCAAGCGTTTAGGGACAACGGCTCGCATAAAGTCAGGTACAATTGCTCTCAACAAGTGAGCCTTTAGGGACTACAGCTCTTATCATGGAAGAGACAAATTACACTTATAAAGGTAGCCTTTAGAGACAACGGATCTCACCATGTAAGTGACAATTGCTCTAATCAAGTGTGCAAGCATTAGGGACAACGGCTATCATCATGTAAAGGGCAATTGCTCTCATCAAGTGAGCAAGCGTTTAGGGACAACGGCTCGCATAAAGTCAGGTACAATTGCTCTCAACAAGTGAGTCTTTAAGGACCACGGCTCTTATCATGGAAGAGACAAATTGTCCTTATAAAGGTAGCCTTTAGAGACAACGGATCTCATCATGTAAGTGACAATTGCTCTTATCAAGTGTGGAAGCATTAGTGACAACGGCTATCATCATGTAAAGGGCATTTGCTCTCATCACGTGAGCAAGCGTTTAGGGACAACGGCTCCCATAAAGTCAGGAACAATTGCTCTAAACCTTTAGGGACAATTGTTCTTATCATGGAAGAGACAAATTGCCCTTATAAAGGTAGCCTTTAGAGACAACGGATCTCATCATGTAAGTGACAATTGCTCTTATCAAACATGGAAGCATTAGGGACAACGGCTATCATCATGTAAAGGGCAATTGCTCTCATCAAGTGAGCAAGCGTTTAGGGACAACGGCTCCGATAAAGTCAGGTACAATTGCTCTCAACAAATGAGCCTTTAGGGACAATGGCACTTATCATGTAAGGGACAAATCGCCCTCATAAAGTTAGACTTTAGGGACAACGGATCTCATCATGCAAGTGACAATTGCTCTTGTCAAGTGTGCAAGCATTAGGGACAACGGCTATCATCATGTAAAGGACAATTCCTCTCATCAATTGAGCAAGCGTTTAGGGACAACGTCTCCCATAATTGCTATCAACAAGTGAGTCTTTAGGGACAACGGCTCTTATCATGTAAGAGACAAATCGCCCTCATAAAGTTAGCCTTTAGGGACAACAAGTCTCATCATGTAAGTGACAAATATCAAGTGTGCAAGCAATATGGACAACGGATATCATCATGTCAAGGGCAATTGCTCTCATCAAGTGAGCAAGCATTTAGGGACAACGACTCCCATAAAGTCAGGTACAATTGCTCTCAACAAGTGAGCCTTTAGGGACAACAGCTCTAATCGTCGAAGAGACAAATTGCACTTATAAAGGTAGCCTTTAGAGACAACGGATCTCACCATGTAAGTGACAATTGCTCTTATCAAGTGTGCAAGCATTATGGATAACGGATATCATCATGTAAAGGGCAATTGCTCTCATCAAGTGAGCAAGCGTTTAGGGACAACGGCTCCCATAAAGTCAGGTACAATTGCTCTCAACAAGTGAGCCTTTAGGGACAACGGCTCTTATCATGGAAGAGACAAATTGCCCTTATAAAGGTAGCCTTTAGAGACTACGGATCTCATCATGTAAGTGACAATTGCTCTTATCAAGTGTGCAAGCATTAGGGACAACGGCTATCATCATATAAAGGACAATTGCTCTCATCAAGTGAGCGAGCGTTTAGGGACAACGGCTACCATAAAGTAAGGTACAATTGCTCTCAACAAGTGAGTCTTTAGGGACAACGGCTTGTATCATATAAGGAACAAATTGCCCTCATAAAGTTAGCCTTTAGAGACAACGGGTCTCATCATGTAAGTGAAAATTGCTCTTATCAAGTGTGCAAGCATTAGGGACAACGGCTATCATCATGTAAAGGGCAATTGCTCTCATCAAGTGAGCAAGCGTTTAGGGCAACGGCTCCCATAAAGTCACTTACAATTACTCTAAACAAGTGAGCCTTTAGGGACAACGGCTCTTATCATGGAAGAGACAAATTGCGCTTATAAAGGTATTTTTTTTTTTTTTTTTTTTTTTTGGGTAAAGGGGAATAATCCTGTACCCCGGTAAATCACATTAACCAAAAATCATTTAAGTACAATGGATATAGGTGAAATCCCATATCTAAGCCCGTTACATAGGCATAAACATTTCTTACTAATAAGAAAAAGACCACTACCACACATATAAACGTGACACACCACGCTTATAACAAAACATTGAACACAAACTACAACGACTATATATAAAAATTAAATGTTATTCAAGTAGACAAAGCCTTGAATCTTCAAATCGTCATAGTAGTTCAAATAACCAGCTTCAACCAATAGCATCTCTATTAGAATTATGCAAAATGCATAATCTAATATCCTAATGAGAGTGACATCCATAGCAAATCGAATTGAAGCATAAACATGGCAAGAATCGTTGTAATAGAAGCAGCCTGAAAACCAGATAAGAGTGGACTCCAAACGATCCATACGACCATAGACAAAGCATCATACTTACCAATCATCCATAGAAACCTGTACGTCGATCACAAGATAATGTAAGAGTGGCAACATGAGTATGAACGATGAACCAGGATCCCTATACTCGACAATCAGCAACAACAATAACAAAACCGATTAATATAACATGAATCAGCCAAATGATCAACCGGTCTTGAAACAAGGGTTTTTGAACAAGGTACCCTCAAAAACTTGTCTACCATCACTATCATAACCCCAAACAGCAGGCACAATCATAGGGATTAACCCTAACTTCCAATACCATTTATCCCATTAGATGAAAAAATCAGCCAAGAAAAGGATCAAAGGGTACAACAAGCCAACATACACTTTATCCTTTAGCTACTACCTAAATATGTGATAACATGTGATCTTCAGATCGACAAGATGCATAAACCTTGTCAAACAGAACCCAGTAGCAGCATGAGGTAGTGTAACAAACACGTAAGGTACAATTAAACCCTAATATCCATGCAACAAATCGTATGAACTAGGGTACCATGCAACAATCCAAATGTAGACAACGACCAGATCTAAACCATAATAGATGTGACAACGAGCAGGATCAAGTCGCACCCAACGAAAACTAGAGTTTTTGAATAAGAACCCTAAAACTTAACTTACATAACAATCAGCCACATCAATCAAAAAACCCATAAAATAACGATCTTCAACATGACTTTGAAAGATGAACCGTGTTAAACAACCAAGTTCCACTTGACCTCCAGCAATACCGAACAACAGCAGCACATGAACGACAACATCACTCATCCCTCTCTCAACCCACTCCTGAATAAACATCACAAAAACCGAACAATAAACACGATCAACAGATCGACTTCCCGGACATAATGGACATCAGTCCAACTTGCAGCAACACCAGCCAATCAAAACCAATAAATACGAAACCCTAAAATTAGGGTTTCGTTCATGAGACTCCCTAACAGAACCATTCGATCCAAACAGATAGAAGGCGGTTAGATTGAGATTTTGATCGCCCAAATCAACCCAATAACGATCGTATAATTATAAACATGTAGCAATAGACGATCGACCAAACAAATAAAACCCTAAGTCGATTACAAAAGCAATCGTATAGGATTAAATTTGCAAACCAGATCGCACCCTAGACATATAGGTGAGTAACACCGACTACAAAGAATAATAGATGCGATCCAGAAACCCAACAACGATCCAAAACCTTAACGAAATCGATATGAATAAGTGGAAAAGTTAGGGTTTCGGAAAAAACAAATAAAGAGAAAACCGATTAAAGAATAAGAATTAAAGGATACCAACCACCCTCCCGTGAATATAATTGTCCTAAATCGTATTGCATATCCCTAACAAAGAGATAGAGAGGACGATTAGGCAGATTATTGGCCGGAATAAGGGGGAGGGTGGCGGCCGGATTTCTCCACAAGGGAGAGAGGACGCTTAGGGTTTCGTTTAGAGACAACGGATCTCATCATGTAAGTGACAAATGCTCTTTTCAAGTGTTCAAGCATTAGGGACAACGGCTATCATCATGTGAAGGGAAATTGCTCTCATCAAGTGAGCAAGCATTTAGGGACAATGGCTCCCATAAAGTCAGGTACAATTGCTCTCAACAAGTGAGCCCTTAAGGACAATGGCTCTTATCATAGAAGAGATAAATTGCACTTATAAAGGTAGCCTTTAGAGACAACGGATCTCATCATGTAAGTGACAATTGCACTTATCAAGTGTGAAGCATTAGGGACAACGGCTATCATCATGTAAAGGGCATTTGCTCTCATTAAATGAGCAACCGTTTAGGGACAACGGCTCCCATAAAGTCAGGAACAATTGCTCTCAACAATTGAGCCTTTAGGGACAACGGCTCTTATCATGGAAGAGACAAATTGCCCTTATAAAGGTAGCCTTTAGAAACAACGGATCACATCATGTTAGTGACAATTGCTCTTATCAAGTGTGCAAGCATTAGGGACAACGGCTATCATCATGTAAAGGGCAATTGCTCTCATCAAGTGAGCAAGCGTTTAGGGACAACGGCTCCCATAAAGTAAGGTAGAATTGCCCTCAGCAAATGAGCCTTTAGGGACAACGGCACTTATCATGTAAGGGACAAATCGCCCTCATAAACATAGACTTTAGGGACAACGGATCTCATCATGCAAGTGACAATTGCTCTTGTCAAGTGTGCAAGCATTAGGGACAACGACTATCATCATGTAAAGGACAATTACTCTCATCAAGTGAGCAAGCGTTTAGGGGCAATGGCTCCCATAATTGCTCTCAACAAGTGAGTCTTTAGTTACAATGGCTCTTATCATGTATGGGACAAATGGCCCTCATAAAGTTAGCCTTTAGGGACAACGGGTCTCATCATGTAAGTGACAATTGCTCTTATCAAGTGTGCAAGCATTAGGGACGACGGCTATCATCATTGAAAGGGCAATTGCTCTCATCAAGTGAGCAAGCGTTTAGGGACAACGGACCCGTAAAGTCAGGTACTATTGCTCTTAACAAGTGAGCCTTTAGGGACAACGACTCTTATCATGGAAGAGACAAATTGCCCTTATAAAAGTAGCCTTTAGAGACAACGGATCTCATCATGTAAGTGACAATTTCTTTTATCAAGTGTGCAAGCATTAGGGACAACGGCTATCATCATGTAAAGGACAATTGCTCTCATCAAGTGAGCAAGCGTTTAGGGACAACGGCTCCCATAATTGCTATCAACAAGTGAGTCTTTAGGGACAACGGCTCTTAACATGTAAGGGACAAATGGCCCTCATAAAGTTAGCCTTTAGGGACAACAGGTCTCATCATGTAAGTGACAATTGCTCTTATCACGTGTGCAAGCATTAAGGACAACAGATATCATCATGTCAAGGGCAATTGCTCTCATCAAGTGAGCAAGCGTTTAGGGACAACGACTCCCATAAAGTCACGTACAATTGCTCTCAACAAGTGAGCCTTTAGGGACAACGGCTCTAATCATGGAAGAGACAAATTGCACTTATAAAGGTAGCCTATAGAGACAACGGATCTCACCATGTACGTGACAATTGCTCTTATCAAGTGTGCAAGCATTATGGATAACGGATATCATCATGTAAAGGGCAATTGCTCTCATCAAGTGAGCAAGCGTTTAGGGACAACGGCTACCATAAAGTAAGGTACAATTGCTCTCAACAAGTGAGTCTTTAGGGTCAACGGCTCGTATCATATAAGGGACAAATTGCCCTCATAAAGTTAGCCTTTAGGGACAACGGGTCTCATCATGTAAGTGACAATTGCTCTTATCAAGTGTGCAAGCATTAGGGACAACGACTATCATTATGTAAAGGGCAATTTCTCTCATCAAGTGAGCAAGCGTTTAGGGCAACGGCTCCCATAAAGTCACTTACAATTACTCTAAACAAGTGAGCCTTTAGGGACAACGGCTCTTATCATGGAAGAGACAAATTGCGCTTATAAAGGTAGCCTTTAGAGACAACGGATCTCATCATGTAAGTGACAAATGCTCTTTTCAAGTGTTCAAGCATTAGGGACAACGGCTATCATCATGTGAAGGGAAATTGCTCTCATCAAGTGAGCAAGCATTTAGGGACAACGGCTCCCATAAAGTCAGGTACAATTGCTCTCAACAAGTGAGCCCTTAAGGACAATGGCTCTTATCATAGAAGAGATAAATTGCACTTATAAAGGTAGCCTTTAGAGACAACGGATCTCATCATGTAAGTGACAATTGCTCTTATCAAGTGTGCAAGCATTATGGACAACGGATATCATCATGTAAAGGGCAATTGCACTCATCAAGTGAGCAAGCATTTAGGGACAACGACTGCCATAAAGTTAGGTACAATTGCTCTCAACAAGTGAGCCTTTAGGGACAATGGCTCTTATCATGGAAGAGACAAATTGCCCTTATAAAGGTAGCCTTTAGAGACAACGGATCTCATCATGTAAGTGACAATTGCTCTAATCAAGTGTGCAAGCATTAGGGACAACGACTATCATCATGTAAAGGGCAATTGCTCTCATCAAGTGAGCAAGCGTTTAGGGACAACGGCTATCGTTATGTAAAGGGCATTTGCTCTCATCAAGTGAGCAAGCGTTTAGGGACAACGGCTCCCATAAAGTCAGGAACAATTGCTCTCAGCAAGTGAGCCTTTAGGGACAATGGCTCTTATCATGGAAGAGACAAATTGCCCTTATAAAGGTAGCCTTTAGAGACAACGGATCTCATCATGTAAGTGACAATTGCTCTAATCAAGTGTGCAAGCATT
The DNA here is from genome assembly GCA_030686995.1 of Artemisia argyi. NCBI lineage: Eukaryota > Viridiplantae > Streptophyta > Magnoliopsida > Asterales > Asteraceae > Artemisia > Artemisia argyi. The sequence goes on along the minus strand of JARVZY010011001.1, from coordinate 40,526 downwards.
AGGGACAACGACTATCATCATGTAAAGGGCAATTGCTCTCATCAAGTGAGCAAGCGTTTAGGGACAACGGCTCCCATAAAGTCAGGTACAATTGCTCTCAACAAGTGAGCCTTTAGGGACAACGGCTCTTACCATGGAAGAGACAAATTGCACTTATAAAGGTAGCCTTTAGAGACAACGGATCTCACCATGTAAGTGACAATTGCTCTTATCAAGTGTGCAAGCATTATGGACAACGGATATCATCATGTAAAGGGCAATTGCACTCATCAAGTGAGCAAGCATTTAGGGACAACGACTGCCATAAAGTTAGGTACAATTGCTCTCAACAAGTGAGCCTTTAAGGACAACGACTCTTATCATGGAAGAGACAAATTGCCCTTATAAAGGTAGCCTTTAGAGACAACGGATCTCATCATGTAAGTGACAATTGCTCTTATCAAGTGTGGAGACTGTGATTTATATATTTTGCGAGGGTGAATCCCTTTTAGCAAAAAAATAAAGCATTAGGGACAACGGCTATCATCATGTAAAGGGCAATGGCTCTCGTCAAGTGAGCAAGCGTTTAGGGACAACGGCTCCCATAAAGTCAGGTACAATTGCTCTCAACAAGTGAGCCCTTAAGGACAATGGCTCTTATCATAGAAGAGATAAATTGCACTTATAAAGGTAGCCTTTAGAGACAACGGATCTCATCATGTAAGTGACAATTGCACTTATCAAGTGTGAAGCATTAGGGACAACGGCTATCATCATGTAAAGGGCATTTGCTCTCATTAAATGAGCAACCGTTTAGGGACAACGGCTCCCATAAAGTCAGGAACAATTGCTCTCAACAATTGAGCCTTTAGGGACAACGGCTCTTATCATGGAAGAGACAAATTGCCCTTATAAAGGTAGCCTTTAGAAACAACGGATCACATCATGTTAGTGACAATTGCTCTTATCAAGTGTGCAAGCATTAGGGACAACGGCTATCATCATGTAAAGGGCAATTGCTCTCATCAAGTGAGCAAGCGTTTAGGGACAACGGCTCCCATAAAGTAAGGTAGAATTGCCCTCAGCAAATGAGCCTTTAGGGACAACGGCACTTATCATGTAAGGGACAAATCGCCCTCATAAACATAGACTTTAGGGACAACGGATCTCATCATGCAAGTGACAATTGCTCTTGTCAAGTGTGCAAGCATTAGGGACAACGACTATCATCATGTAAAGGACAATTACTCTCATCAAGTGAGCAAGCGTTTAGGGGCAATGGCTCCCATAATTGCTCTCAACAAGTGAGTCTTTAGTTACAATGGCTCTTATCATGTATGGGACAAATGGCCCTCATAAAGTTAGCCTTTAGGGACAACGGGTCTCATCATGTAAGTGACAATTGCTCTTATCAAGTGTGCAAGCATTAGGGACGACGGCTATCATCATTGAAAGGGCAATTGCTCTCATCAAGTGAGCAAGCGTTTAGGGACAACGGCTCCCGTAAAGTCAGGTACTATTGCTCTTAACAAGTGAGCCTTTAGGGACAACGACTCTTATCATGGAAGAGACAAATTGCCCTTATAAAAGTAGCCTTTAGAGACAACGGATCTCATCATGTAAGTGACAATTTCTTTTATCAAGTGTGCAAGCATTAGGGACAACGGCTATCATCATGTAAAGGACAATTGCTCTCATCAAGTGAGCAAGCGTTTAGGGACAACGGCTCCCATAATTGCTATCAACAAGTGAGTCTTTAGGGACAACGGCTCTTAACATGTAAGGGACAAATGGCCCTCATAAAGTTAGCCTTTAGGGACAACAGGTCTCATCATGTAAGTGACAATTGCTCTTATCACGTGTGCAAGCATTAAGGACAACAGATATCATCATGTCAAGGGCAATTGCTCTCATCAAGTGAGCAAGCGTTTAGGGACAACAACTCCCATAAAGTCACGTACAATTGCTCTCAACAAGTGAGCCTTTAGGGACAACGGCTCTAATCATGGAAGAGACAAATTGCACTTATAAAGGTAGCCTATAGAGACAACGGATCTCACCATGTACGTGACAATTGCTCTTATCAAGTGTGCAAGCATTATGGATAACGGATATCATCATGTAAAGGGCAATTGCTCTCATCAAGTGAGCAAGCGTTTAGGGACAACGGCTACCATAAAGTAAGGTACAATTGCTCTCAACAAGTGAGTCTTTAGGGTCAACGGCTCGTATCATATAAGGGACAAATTGCCCTCATAAAGTTAGCCTTTAGGGACAACGGGTCTCATCATGTAAGTGACAATTGCTCTTATCAAGTGTGCAAGCATTAGGGACAACGACTATCATTATGTAAAGGGCAATTTCTCTCATCAAGTGAGCAAGCGTTTAGGGCAACGGCTCCCATAAAGTCACTTACAATTACTCTAAACAAGTGAGCCTTTAGGGACAACGGCTCTTATCATGGAAGAGACAAATTGCGCTTATAAAGGTAGCCTTTAGAGACAACGGATCTCATCATGTAAGTGACAAATGCTCTTTTCAAGTGTTCAAGCATTAGGGACAACGGCTATCATCATGTGAAGGGAAATTGCTCTCATCAAGTGAGCAAGCATTTAGGGACAACGGCTCCCATAAAGTCAGGTACAATTGCTCTCAACAAGTGAGCCCTTAAGGACAATGGCTCTTATCATAGAAGAGATAAATTGCACTTATAAAGGTAGCCTTTAGAGACAACGGATCTCATCATGTAAGTGACAATTGCTCTTATCAAGTGTGCAAGCATTATGGACAACGGATATCATCATGTAAAGGGCAATTGCACTCATCAAGTGAGCAAGCATTTAGGGACAACGACTGCCATAAAGTTAGGTACAATTGCTCTCAACAAGTGAGCCTTTAGGGACAATGGCTCTTATCATGGAAGAGACAAATTGCCCTTATAAAGGTAGCCTTTAGAGACAACGGATCTCATCATGTAAGTGACAATTGCTCTAATCAAGTGTGCAAGCATTAGGGACAACGACTATTATCATGTAAAGGGCAATTGCTCTCATCAAGTGAGCAAGCGTTTAGGGACAACGGCTATCGTTATGTAAAGGGCATTTGCTCTCATCAAGTGAGCAAGCGTTTAGGGACAACGGCTCCCATAAAGTCAGGAACAATTGCTCTCAGCAAGTGAGCCTTTAGGGACAATGGCTCTTATCATGGAAGAGACAAATTGCCCTTATAAAGGTAGCCTTTAGAGACAACGGATCTCATCATGTAAGTGACAATTGCTCTAATCAAGTGTGCAAGCATTAGGGACAACGACTATCATCATGTAAAGGGCAATTGCTCTCATCAAGTGAGCAAGCGTTTAGGGACAACGGCTCCCATAAAGTCAGGTACAATTGCTCTCAACAAGTGAGCCTTTAGGGACAACGGCTCTTACCATGGAAGAGACAAATTGCACTTATAAAGGTAGCCTTTAGAGACAACGGATCTCACCATGTAAGTGACAATTGCTCTTATCAAGTGTGCAAGCATTATGGACAACGGATATCATCATGTAAAGGGCAATTGCACTCATCAAGTGAGCAAGCATTTAGGGACAACGACTGCCATAAAGTTAGGTACAATTGCTCTCAACAAGTGAGCCTTTAAGGACAACGACTCTTATCATGGAAGAGACAAATTGCCCTTATAAAGGTAGCCTTTAGAGACAACGGATCTCATCATGTAAGTGACAATTGCTCTTATCAAGTGTGGAGACTGTGATTTATATATTTTGCGAGGGTGAATCCCTTTTAGCAAAAAAATAAAGCATTAGGGACAACGGCTATCATCATGTAAAGGGCAATGGCTCTCGTCAAGTGAGCAAGCGTTTAGGGACAACGGCTCCCATAAAGTCAGGTACAATTGCTCTCAACAAGTGAGCCCTTAAGGACAATGGCTCTTATCATAGAAGAGATAAATTGCACTTATAAAGGTAGCCTTTAGAGACAACGGATCTCATCATGTAAGTGACAATTGCACTTATCAAGTGTGAAGCATTAGGGACAACGGCTATCATCATGTAAAGGGCATTTGCTCTCATTAAATGAGCAACCGTTTAGGGACAACGGCTCCCATAAAGTCAGGAACAATTGCTCTCAACAATTGAGCCTTTAGGGACAACGGCTCTTATCATGGAAGAGACAAATTGCCCTTATAAAGGTAGCCTTTAGAAACAACGGATCACATCATGTTAGTGACAATTGCTCTTATCAAGTGTGCAAGCATTAGGGACAACGGCTATCATCATGTAAAGGGCAATTGCTCTCATCAAGTGAGCAAGCGTTTAGGGACAACGGCTCCCATAAAGTAAGGTAGAATTGCCCTCAGCAAATGAGCCTTTAGGGACAACGGCACTTATCATGTAAGGGACAAATCGCCCTCATAAACATAGACTTTAGGGACAACGGATCTCATCATGCAAGTGACAATTGCTCTTGTCAAGTGTGCAAGCATTAGGGACAACGACTATCATCATGTAAAGGACAATTACTCTCATCAAGTGAGCAAGCGTTTAGGGGCAATGGCTCCCATAATTGCTCTCAACAAGTGAGTCTTTAGTTACAATGGCTCTTATCATGTATGGGACAAATGGCCCTCATAAAGTTAGCCTTTAGGGACAACGGGTCTCATCATGTAAGTGACAATTGCTCTTATCAAGTGTGCAAGCATTAGGGACGACGGCTATCATCATTGAAAGGGCAATTGCTCTCATCAAGTGAGCAAGCGTTTAGGGACAACGGCTCCCGTAAAGTCAGGTACTATTGCTCTTAACAAGTGAGCCTTTAGGGACAACGACTCTTATCATGGAAGAGACAAATTGCCCTTATAAAAGTAGCCTTTAGAGACAACGGATCTCATCATGTAAGTGACAATTTCTTTTATCAAGTGTGCAAGCATTAGGGACAACGGCTATCATCATGTAAAGGACAATTGCTCTCATCAAGTGAGCAAGCGTTTAGGGACAACGGCTCCCATAATTGCTATCAACAAGTGAGTCTTTAGGGACAACGGCTCTTAACATGTAAGGGACAAATGGCCCTCATAAAGTTAGCCTTTAGGGACAACAGGTCTCATCATGTAAGTGACAATTGCTCTTATCACGTGTGCAAGCATTAAGGACAACAGATATCATCATGTCAAGGGCAATTGCTCTCATCAAGTGAGCAAGCGTTTAGGGACAACAACTCCCATAAAGTCACGTACAATTGCTCTCAACAAGTGAGCCTTTAGGGACAACGGCTCTAATCATGGAAGAGACAAATTGCACTTATAAAGGTAGCCTATAGAGACAACGGATCTCACCATGTACGTGACAATTGCTCTTATCAAGTGTGCAAGCATTATGGATAACGGATATCATCATGTAAAGGGCAATTGCTCTCATCAAGTGAGCAAGCGTTTAGGGACAACGGCTACCATAAAGTAAGGTACAATTGCTCTCAACAAGTGAGTCTTTAGGGTCAACGGCTCGTATCATATAAGGGACAAATTGCCCTCATAAAGTTAGCCTTTAGGGACAACGGGTCTCATCATGTAAGTGACAATTGCTCTTATCAAGTGTGCAAGCATTAGGGACAACGACTATCATTATGTAAAGGGCAATTTCTCTCATCAAGTGAGCAAGCGTTTAGGGCAACGGCTCCCATAAAGTCACTTACAATTACTCTAAACAAGTGAGCCTTTAGGGACAACGGCTCTTATCATGGAAGAGACAAATTGCGCTTATAAAGGTAGCCTTTAGAGACAACGGATCTCATCATGTAAGTGACAAATGCTCTTTTCAAGTGTTCAAGCATTAGGGACAACGGCTATCATCATGTGAAGGGAAATTGCTCTCATCAAGTGAGCAAGCATTTAGGGACAACGGCTCCCATAAAGTCAGGTACAATTGCTCTCAACAAGTGAGCCCTTAAGGACAATGGCTCTTATCATAGAAGAGATAAATTGCACTTATAAAGGTAGCCTTTAGAGACAACGGATCTCATCATGTAAGTGACAATTGCTCTTATCAAGTGTGCAAGCATTATGGACAACGGATATCATCATGTAAAGGGCAATTGCACTCATCAAGTGAGCAAGCATTTAGGGACAACGACTGCCATAAAGTTAGGTACAATTGCTCTCAACAAGTGAGCCTTTAGGGACAATGGCTCTTATCATGGAAGAGACAAATTGCCCTTATAAAGGTAGCCTTTAGAGACAACGGATCTCATCATGTAAGTGACAATTGCTCTAATCAAGTGTGCAAGCATTAGGGACAACGACTATTATCATGTAAAGGGCAATTGCTCTCATCAAGTGAGCAAGCGTTTAGGGACAACGGCTATCGTTATGTAAAGGGCATTTGCTCTCATCAAGTGAGCAAGCGTTTAGGGACAACGGCTCCCATAAAGTCAGGAACAATTGCTCTCAGCAAGTGAGCCTTTAGGGACAATGGCTCTTATCATGGAAGAGACAAATTGCCCTTATAAAGGTAGCCTTTAGAGACAACGGATCTCATCATGTAAGTGACAATTGCTCTAATCAAGTGTGCAAGCATTAGGGACAACGACTATCATCATGTAAAGGGCAATTGCTCTCATCAAGTGAGCAAGCGTTTAGGGACAACGGCTCCCATAAAGTCAGGTACAATTGCTCTCAACAAGTGAGCCTTTAGGGACAACGGCTCTTACCATGGAAGAGACAAATTGCACTTATAAAGGTAGCCTTTAGAGACAACGGATCTCACCATGTAAGTGACAATTGCTCTTATCAAGTGTGCAAGCATTATGGACAACGGATATCATCATGTAAAGGGCAATTGCACTCATCAAGTGAGCAAGCATTTAGGGACAACGACTGCCATAAAGTTAGGTACAATTGCTCTCAACAAGTGAGCCTTTAAGGACAACGACTCTTATCATGGAAGAGACAAATTGCCCTTATAAAGGTAGCCTTTAGAGACAACGGATCTCATCATGTAAGTGACAATTGCTCTTATCAAGTGTGGAGACTGTGATTTATATATTTTGCGAGGGTGAATCCCTTTTAGCAAAAAAATAAAGCATTAGGGACAACGGCTATCATCATGTAAAGGGCAATGGCTCTCGTCAAGTGAGCAAGCGTTTAGGGACAACGGCTCCCATAAAGTCAGGTACAATTGCTCTCAACAAGTGAGCCCTTAAGGACAATGGCTCTTATCATAGAAGAGATAAATTGCACTTATAAAGGTAGCCTTTAGAGACAACGGATCTCATCATGTAAGTGACAATTGCACTTATCAAGTGTGAAGCATTAGGGACAACGGCTATCATCATGTAAAGGGCATTTGCTCTCATTAAATGAGCAACCGTTTAGGGACAACGGCTCCCATAAAGTCAGGAACAATTGCTCTCAACAATTGAGCCTTTAGGGACAACGGCTCTTATCATGGAAGAGACAAATTGCCCTTATAAAGGTAGCCTTTAGAAACAACGGATCACATCATGTTAGTGACAATTGCTCTTATCAAGTGTGCAAGCATTAGGGACAACGGCTATCATCATGTAAAGGGCAATTGCTCTCATCAAGTGAGCAAGCGTTTAGGGACAACGGCTCCCATAAAGTAAGGTAGAATTGCCCTCAGCAAATGAGCCTTTAGGGACAACGGCACTTATCATGTAAGGGACAAATCGCCCTCATAAACATAGACTTTAGGGACAACGGATCTCATCATGCAAGTGACAATTGCTCTTGTCAAGTGTGCAAGCATTAGGGACAACGACTATCATCATGTAAAGGACAATTACTCTCATCAAGTGAGCAAGCGTTTAGGGGCAATGGCTCCCATAATTGCTCTCAACAAGTGAGTCTTTAGTTACAATGGCTCTTATCATGTATGGGACAAATGGCCCTCATAAAGTTAGCCTTTAGGGACAACGGGTCTCATCATGTAAGTGACAATTGCTCTTATCAAGTGTGCAAGCATTAGGGACGACGGCTATCATCATTGAAAGGGCAATTGCTCTCATCAAGTGAGCAAGCGTTTAGGGACAACGGCTCCCGTAAAGTCAGGTACTATTGCTCTTAACAAGTGAGCCTTTAGGGACAACGACTCTTATCATGGAAGAGACAAATTGCCCTTATAAAAGTAGCCTTTAGAGACAACGGATCTCATCATGTAAGTGACAATTTCTTTTATCAAGTGTGCAAGCATTAGGGACAACGGCTATCATCATGTAAAGGACAATTGCTCTCATCAAGTGAGCAAGCGTTTAGGGACAACGGCTCCCATAATTGCTATCAACAAGTGAGTCTTTAGGGACAACGGCTCTTAACATGTAAGGGACAAATGGCCCTCATAAAGTTAGCCTTTAGGGACAACAGGTCTCATCATGTAAGTGACAATTGCTCTTATCACGTGTGCAAGCATTAAGGACAACAGATATCATCATGTCAAGGGCAATTGCTCTCATCAAGTGAGCAAGCGTTTAGGGACAACAACTCCCATAAAGTCACGTACAATTGCTCTCAACAAGTGAGCCTTTAGGGACAACGGCTCTAATCATGGAAGAGACAAATTGCACTTATAAAGGTAGCCTATAGAGACAACGGATCTCACCATGTACGTGACAATTGCTCTTATCAAGTGTGCAAGCATTATGGATAACGGATATCATCATGTAAAGGGCAATTGCTCTCATCAAGTGAGCAAGCGTTTAGGGACAACGGCTACCATAAAGTAAGGTACAATTGCTCTCAACAAGTGAGTCTTTAGGGTCAACGGCTCGTATCATATAAGGGACAAATTGCCCTCATAAAGTTAGCCTTTAGGGACAACGGGTCTCATCATGTAAGTGACAATTGCTCTTATCAAGTGTGCAAGCATTAGGGACAACGACTATCATTATGTAAAGGGCAATTTCTCTCATCAAGTGAGCAAGCGTTTAGGGCAACGGCTCCCATAAAGTCACTTACAATTACTCTAAACAAGTGAGCCTTTAGGGACAACGGCTCTTATCATGGAAGAGACAAATTGCGCTTATAAAGGTAGCCTTTAGAGACAACGGATCTCATCATGTAAGTGACAAATGCTCTTTTCAAGTGTTCAAGCATTAGGGACAACGGCTATCATCATGTGAAGGGAAATTGCTCTCATCAAGTGAGCAAGCATTTAGGGACAACGGCTCCCATAAAGTCAGGTACAATTGCTCTCAACAAGTGAGCCCTTAAGGACAATGGCTCTTATCATAGAAGAGATAAATTGCACTTATAAAGGTAGCCTTTAGAGACAACGGATCTCATCATGTAAGTGACAATTGCTCTAATCAAGTGTGCAAGCATTAGGGACAACGACTATCATCATGTAAAGGGCAATTGCTCTCATCAAGTGAGCAAGCGTTTAGGGACAACGGCTATCGTTATGTAAAGGGCATTTGCTCTCATCAAGTGAGCAAGCGTTTAGGGACAACGGCTCCCATAAAGTCAGGAACAATTGCTCTCAGCAAGTGAGCCTTTAGGGACAATGGCTCTTATCATGGAAGAGACAAATTGCCCTTATAAAGGTAGCCTTTAGAGACAACGGATCTCATCATGTAAGTGACAATTGCTCTAATCAAGTGTGCAAGCATTAGGGACAACGACTATCATCATGTAAAGGGCAATTGCTCTCATCAAGTGAGCAAGCGTTTAGGGACAACGGCTCCCATAAAGTCAGGTACAATTGCTCTCAACAAGTGAGCCTTTAGGGACAACGGCTCTTACCATGGAAGAGACAAATTGCACTTATAAAGGTAGCCTTTAGAGACAACGGATCTCACCATGTAAGTGACAATTGCTCTTATCAAGTGTGCAAGCATTATGGACAACGGATATCATCATGTAAAGGGCAATTGCACTCATCAAGTGAGCAAGCATTTAGGGACAACGACTGCCATAAAGTTAGGTACAATTGCTCTCAACAAGTGAGCCTTTAAGGACAACGACTCTTATCATGGAAGAGACAAATTGCCCTTATAAAGGTAGCCTTTAGAGACAACGGATCTCATCATGTAAGTGACAATTGCTCATATCAAGTGTGGAGACTGTGATTTATATATTTTGCGAGGGTGAATCCCTTTTAGCAAAAAAATAAAGCATTAGGGACAACGGCTATCATCATGTAAAGGGCAATGGCTCTCGTCAAGTGAGCAAGCGTTTAGGGACAACGGCTCCCATAAAGTCAGGTACAATTGCTCTCAACAAGTGAGCCCTTAAGGACAATGGCTCTTATCATAGAAGAGATAAATTGCACTTATAAAGGTAGCCTTTAGAGACAACGGATCTCATCATGTAAGTGACAATTGCACTTATCAAGTGTGAAGCATTAGGGACAACGGCTATCATCATGTAAAGGGCATTTGCTCTCATTAAATGAGCAACCGTTTAGGGACAACGGCTCCCATAAAGTCAGGAACAATTGCTCTCAACAATTGAGCCTTTAGGGACAACGGCTCTTATCATGGAAGAGACAAATTGCCCTTATAAAGGTAGCCTTTAGAAACAACGGATCACATCATGTTAGTGACAATTGCTCTTATCAAGTGTGCAAGCATTAGGGACAACGGCTATCATCATGTAAAGGGCAATTGCTCTCATCAAGTGAGCAAGCGTTTAGGGACAACGGCTCCCATAAAGTAAGGTAGAATTGCCCTCAGCAAATGAGCCTTTAGGGACAACGGCACTTATCATGTAAGGGACAAATCGCCCTCATAAACATAGACTTTAGGGACAACGGATCTCATCATGCAAGTGACAATTGCTCTTGTCAAGTGTGCAAGCATTAGGGACAACGACTATCATCATGTAAAGGACAATTACTCTCATCAAGTGAGCAAGCGTTTAGGGGCAATGGCTCCCATAATTGCTCTCAACAAGTGAGTCTTTAGTTACAATGGCTCTTATCATGTATGGGACAAATGGCCCTCATAAAGTTAGCCTTTAGGGACAACGGGTCTCATCATGTAAGTGACAATTGCTATTATCAAGTGTGCAAGCATTAGGGACGACGGCTATCATCATTGAAAGGGCAATTGCTCTCATCAAGTGAGCAAGCGTTTAGGGACAACGGCTCCCGTAAAGTCAGGTACTATTGCTCTTAACATGTGAGCCTTTAGGGACAACGACTCTTATCATGGAAGAGACAAATTGCCCTTATAAAAGTAGCCTTTAGAGACAACGGATCTCATCATGTAAGTGACAATTTCTTTTATCAAGTGTGCAAGCATTAGGGACAACTGCTATCATCATGTAAAGGACAATTGCTCTCATCAAGTGAGCAAGCGTTTAGGGACAACGGCTCCCATAATTGCTATCAACAAGTGAGTCTTTAGGGACAACGGCTCTTAACATGTAAGGGACAAATGGCCCTCATAAAGTTAGCCTTTAGGGACAACAGGTCTCATCATGTAAGTGACAATTGCTCTTATCACGTGTGCAAGCATTAAGGACAACAGATATCATCATGTCAAGGGCAATTGCTCTCATCAAGTGAGCAAGCGTTTAGGGACAACGACTCCCATAAAGTCAGGTACAATTGCTCTCAACAAGTGAGCCTTTAGGGACAACGGCTCTAATCATGGAAGAGACAAATTGCACTTATAAAGGTAGCCTATAGAGACAACGGATCTCACCATGTACGTGACAATTGCTCTTATCAAGTGTGCAAGCATTATGGATAACGGATATCATCATGTAAAGGGCAATTGCTCTCATCAAGTGAGCAAGCGTTTAGGGACAACGGCTACCATAAAGTAAGGTACAATTGCTCTCAACAAGTGAGTCTTTAGGGTCAACGGCTCGTATCATATAAGGGACAAATTGCCCTCATAAAGTTAGCCTTTAGGGACAACGGGTCTCATCATGTAAGTGACAATTACTCTTATCAAGTGTGCAAGCATTAGGGACAACGACTATCATTATGTAAAGGGCAATTTCTCTCATCAAGTGAGCAAGCGTTTAGGGCAACGGCTCCCATAAAGTCACTTACAATTACTCTAAACAAGTGAGCCTTTAGGGACAACGGCTCTTATCATGGAAGAGACAAATTGCGCTTATAAAGGTAGCCTTTAGAGACAACGGATCTCATCATGTAAGTGACAAATGCTCTTTTCAAGTGTTCAAGCATTAGGGACAACGGCTATCATCATGTGAAGGGAAATTGCTCTCATCAAGTGAGCAAGCATTTAGGGACAACGGCTCCCATAAAGTCAGGTACAATTGCTCTCAACAAGTGAGCCCTTAAGGACAATGGCTCTTATCATAGAAGAGATAAATTGCACTTATAAAGGTAGCCTTTAGAGACAACGGATCTCATCATGTAAGTGACAATTGCTCTTATGAAGTGTGCAAGCATTATGGACAACGGATATCATCATGTAAAGGGCAATTGCACTCATCAAGTGAGCAAGCATTTAGGGACAACGACTGCCATAAAGTTAGGTACAATTGCTCTCAACAAGTGAGCCTTTAGGGACAATGGCTCTTATCATGGAAGAGACAAATTGCCCTTATAAAGGTAGCCTTTAGAGACAACGGATCTCATCATGTAAGTGACAATTGCTCTAATCAAGTGTGCAAGCATTAGGGACAACGACTATCATCATGTAAAGGGCAATTGCTCTTATCAAGTGAGCAAGCGTTTAGGGACAACGGCTATCGTTATGTAAAGGGCATTTGCTCTCATCAAGTGAGCAAGCGTTTAGGGACAACGGCTCCCATAAAGTCAGGAACAATTGCTCTCAGCAAGTGAGCCTTTAGGGACAATGGCTCTTATCATGGAAGAGACAAATTGCCCTTATAAAGGTAGCCTTTAGAGACAACGGATCTCATCATGTAAGTGACAATTGCTCTAATCAAGTGTGCAAGCATTAGGGACAACGACTATCATCATGTAAAGGGCAATTGCTCTCATCAAGTGAGCAAGCGTTTAGGGACAACGGCTCCCATAAAGTCAGGTACAATTGCTCTCAACAAGTGAGCCTTTAGGGACAACGGCTCTTACCATGGAAGAGACAAATTGCACTTATAAAGGTAGCCTTTAGAGACAACGGATCTCACCATGTAAGTGACAATTGCTCTTATCAAGTGTGCAAGCATTATGGACAACGGATATCATCATGTAAAGGGCAATTGCACTCATCAAGTGAGCAAGCATTTAGGGACAACGACTGCCATAAAGTTAGGTACAATTGCTCTCAACAAGTGAGCCTTTAAGGACAACGGCTCTTATCATGGAAGAGACAAATTGCCCTTATAAAGGTAGCCTTTAGAGACAACGGATCTCATCATGTAAGTGACAATTGCTCTTATCAAGTGTGGAGACTGTGATTTATATATTTTGCAAGGGTGAATCCCTTTTAGCAAAAAAATAAAGCATTAGGGACAACGGCTATCATCATGTAAAGGGCAATGGCTCTCGTCAAGTGAGCAAGCGTTTAGGGACAACGGCTCCCATAAAATCAGGTACAATTGCTCTCAACAAGTGAGCCTTTAGGGTCAACGGCGCTTATCATGGAAGAGACAAATTGCCCTTATAAACGGTAGCCTTTAGGGACAACGGGTCTCATCATGTAAGTGACAATTGCTCTTATCAAGTGTGCAAGCATTAGGGACAACGGCTATCATCATGTAAAGGGCAATTCCTCTCATCAAGTGAGCAAGCGTTTAGGGCAACGGCTCCCATAAAGTCAGGTACATTTTTTTTTGGTAAAGGGGTTAACCCCGGTAAATATATAACCAAAAAATCGTTAAGTACAAATGGAATGTGGCTGACATACCACATTAACCTCAAGCAAAAGCTTGATAAACTAGTGCTTATGACAGGCCATAAACACAACCAAACTTAGCTATATTACAAACCACCTAACTAGGTATAAAAACAAGAAAACTCTTGAATGAAGCGATTACTCTCAACAAGTGAGCCTTTAGGGACAACGGCTCTTATCATGGAAGAGACAAATTGCCCTTATAAAGGTAGCCTTTAGAGACAACGGATCTCATCATGTAAGTGACAATTGCTCTTATCAAGTGTGCAAGCATTAGGGACAACGGCAATCATCATGTAAAGGGCAATTGCTCTCATCAAGTGAGCAAGCGTTTAGGGACAACGGCTCCCATAAAGTCAGGTACAATTGCTCTCAACAAGTGAGCCTTTAGGGACAATGACTCTTATATGGAAGAGACAAATTGCCCTTATAAAGGTAGCCTTTAGAGACAACGGATCTCATCATGTAAGTGACAATTGCTCTTATCAAGTGTGCAAGCATTAGGGACAACGGCTATCATCATATAAAGGACAATTGCTCTCATCAAGTGAGCAAGCGTTTAGGGACAACGGCTACCATAAAGTAAGGTACAATTGCTCTCAACAAGTGAGTCTTTAGGGACAACGGCTCGTATCATATAAGGGACAAATTGCCCACATAAAGTTTGCCTTTATGGACAACGGGTCTCATCATGTAAGTGACAATTGCTCTTATCAAGTGTGCAAGCATTAGGGACAACGGCTATCATCATGTAAAGGGCAATTGCTCTCATCAAGTGCGCAAGCGTTTAGGGCAATGGCTCCCATAAAGTCTGGTACAATTTTTTTTTGGTAAAGGGGTTAACCACGGTAAATATATAACCAAAAAATCGTTAAGTATAAATGGAATGTAGCTAACATACCACATTAACCTCAAGCAAAAGCTTGATAAACTAGTGCTTATGACAGGCCATAAACACAACCAAACCTAGCTATATTACAAACCACCTAACTAGGTATAAAAACAAGAAAACTCTTGAATGAAGCGATTACTCTCAACAAGTGAGCCTTTAGGGACAACGGCTCTTATCATGGAAGAGACAAATTGCCCTTATAAAGGTAGCCTTTAGAGACAACGGATCTCATCATGTAAGTGACAATTGCTCTTATCAAGTGTGCAAGTATTAGGGACAACGGCTATCATCATGTAAAGGGCAATTGCTCTCATCAAGTGAGCAAGCGTTTAGGGACAACGGCTCCTATAAAGTCAGGTACAATTGCTCTCAACAAGTGAGCCTTTAGGGACAACGGCTCGTATCATATAAGGGACAAATTGCCCTCATAAAGTTAGCCTTTAGGGACAACGGGTCTCATCATGTAAGTGACAATTGCTCTTATCAAGTGTGCAAGCATTAGGGACAACGGCTATCATCATGTAAAGGACAATTGCTCTCATCAAGTGAGCAAGCATTTAGGGACAACGGCTCCCATAATTGCTCTCAACAAGTGAGTCTTTAGGGACAATGGCTCTTATCATGTAAGGGACAAATTGCCCTCATAAAGTTAGCCTTTAGGGACAACGGGTCTCATCATGTATGTGACAATTGCTCTTATCAAGTGCGCAAGCATTTGGGACAACGGCTATCATCATTGAAAGGGCAATTGCACTCATCAAGTGAGCAAGCGTTTAGGGACAACGACTCCCATAAAGTCAGGTACAATTGCTCTTAACAAGTGAGCCTTTGCGATTTCCAGCCGCCACCTCTCTAATATTCCGGCCAAAACATCTTCTGAATACGCCTGCAATCGTGTTTAGGGGTGTGTTTCTCTTAGAGGTGGCGTGCTGCAGAAACCTTAACTTTTCGAAATCGTTTTCTCACTTTGGGTGAATCGTTTTTTAAGGGTTTCCATCGCTAATTGGTTTTTATTGCACCCTTGCTTCTGATTATCATAAGTCAGTTGTTAATCGATTTTATCATATATAATAAGGGTTGATCTGTTTGACAAAAACTTTTTTTTGGGTAAAAGGGTTAATTCACCCTGGCAAAATTCATTACACCAAAAAGCGTTGAAGTACATAGGATGAGGGTGATATCCCTAACCTCAGTCCCTTAGGACACTTACAAACTCACCTATAGGAATGAAACACCATACCTATAACTTACAATATAAGTGCGACAGGCCACACTTATAACTAATAATTGAACATAAACTACAACGAATATAAAAGAAAAAATAATAGCAAATCAAGTAGATACTTGAGTCTTCAAATCGTCATAGTAGTCCAAACTTCCATAATCATTTTCATAGTCCCACAAACTTCCATGGAGAATACTCCAACTTGCCCACATCATATACAATCACGAGTCTACAAAATAAATAGGAAATGCAACAGATCTGTGATTGTATGGTTGGGGTTTTGAATAAGAGCCCCCAAAACTTAACTTCCATCTACGACATGAATCTTCCACGCTCATGGATCATCAAAAGTGAATACAGTTCAAAAAGCGTAGGAAAAGAAACCATGCACGTAACTATCAGCAGATAATAACATGGATCATCAAATGTGAGTGCAGTTCCAAGTCATAACATCACGATCATAGGGTGTAACGTAAAAAGAAACCCTAACTTCCATAACATATAGCACCATCGATCAACAGCCCCAAGAAAATATCAATCACAGTATGTCTTTGAACGATGAACCTTGTAAAAAATCAAGAACCCACTTGACTTCCAGCAATAGCGATCAACAACAACAAAATAAGAGGGTTCAAGGAACCCTACCATGCACATAATCGACAGCCCCATCAACCAATCCCAATACTAATCAATAAACTAGGATTTCGATCATGTAAACAACAGCAGTATCACGCCTTTGCACTAATCTAGGGTTTTGAAACCCTAACGTACAGAAAATTAAGGGTAAAGAAACCCTAACTCTCATCGACAACCACCTCCTTCCCTCCCTCAACCCACTTCCACGAATCATATCACAAATCAGAAGAGTAACCACGATCAACAGATCGACAATCATGATACAAATGGACAACAGTCCAACTTTCAACACAAGATAATTACGTTAACGCGCAGCAGATCGCATCATGTAAAAACATGCTACGATCACCAACCCAACCAAAGCAGATCGCATATAACAATAAACCATAAGAGAGTCATACGATCATACCATAATCGAATTGGAATAAACCCTATATATATATAGTCGATTAAAAAACCGACAACATGAAAACGAATTAGAGTTTATTGAAAAAGTCGGCAGAAACCCTAACATAAACGATAATGATTAAAGCATAGGGTATCGGCCAGGAAACAAGGAGAAATCCGTTTAGGTAAATAGAAACCGATGTATCCAACCACCCTTATAAGAATAACTAACCCTAAATCGTATTGCATACCCTTGGAGGAGGATAGAGAGGACGATTAGGAGTTGTTTTTGGCCGGAAAGTAATGAAGGGTGGCGGCCGGATTTCTCCCAAGGGGAGAGGACGATTAGGGTTTTTTTTTTTTTATAATTGTCCCTAATTGTTTGACAAAAACTTCATCACTCATAATCTATCGATTTCTTTTTTAGGGATCGTTTTTCTAGGGTTTCGTTGTTTGATGATTTATTTAATCGTAGCCTGCTCTTAGGTCGGTTTAATGAATTTTATTGATTCATATATTCTGGTACGATTTGGGTGGACCTATTCACCAATGCAACGGATCTGGTTTTTGGTGCTTAACTCTATCTAAACTCGATTTGGGTTTCGGTATTTTCTCATTGCAAGTCCCGTTCTAGGGTTTTCTGAGTACATGTGCGTTGCTGTAAGTCTTCGTAAGGAAGTGAACGTGGGTTTTTGAGAGATTTAAGTTTTTGTTAAGTGGGTTAAAGAGAGAGGGTAAGTCAAGTTTTAGAGTTCCTTGTTCAAAAACTCTTTTCGATTATCAAAGACCTTTGCCGATTGTTAATTATCTTGTCTTATGATCGCTTTTGCTGGAGTTAGGGTTGCTTAACCCTATTATCATCTTATAACTGATCCTCACAGTGCTAGTTTCTGATTGGGGTGTGATACATTCATGTCCTGAGAATTTGGTTAGGATCTTTTCGTCATTATTGGAAGTTAGGGTGCTGCACCCTATTCGTCATTATTGGAAGTTAGTGTAACATGCTTATTTTATTTTTTATTTTTTTTGGGTAAAGGGGAGTAATCCTGCACCCTGGTAAATATATAAAACCAAAAAAACATTGAAGTACAATGGATGAGAGTGAGTCCCTCATCTCAGTCCCTACGGACATTAACCTATCCACTATATAAGAATGACATGCCATTCTTATAACTACCAAATCCAAATACAAACTAACAATGACTAAAGATAAAGATACAAAATAAAGAATTAAGTCTTCCAAGTCATCATAGCGATCCAGATCTTCACACGAAGAAACCCATAATCAAGTTTCCCCGCCTTCCAAGTGCTCTTCCAAATCAAATCCATTTGCGTCTTCTATTAGTATTATGCAATAAGCATAATCTAATAACCTAATAAGAGTGGAATCCATAGCAATCAAATTTGAAACATAACCATGGTCTAAGCGACCCTACCTTCCAGCATATACTTACTTGAACCAATCTTCCAATAAATCCGAGTGAAACACTTGAAGACAGCCAATGATCAAGTCACAATGCACCACACCTCCCATGATTACACAAAGACTTAAAATAGTAGCATGAATACACACCAGCCCTTTAAACGCACATGTGATCACAAAAGGAAATCGCCAAACTGTTGCAAAACCATGCACACAGTATTACAAATCTTGTACCAACCCTCAATCAACGAATAGAAACACGCATGTTCCATATTATTAATAACACAATCCAAACCACATGATAGGTTGAAACCTAAAATGATCCAAGCTCTATACACCCAATACATGCTGCTTAAAAACAAATTACAACCGTACCATGCATGTTGATCCGAGCACCAATAATGATAGTGTATAAGAGCAAATAGCCAATAGCACAATACCCACAAACCAATAGCATCGATCAAAACATTAGATAAGATTGACACCATGACTTTGAAACGATGCATAAGGATCCCAAACCGCAACAACCAGCAGCAACAAACCAAGACTTAATGTAACTTGAATGATCAGCAGTTCTTGGCTCGAGCCAAGGGCTTTTGAACAAGATACCCTCACAAACTTGTCTACCATCTCTCTCGATACCCCCAAAGCAGTTGACTACCATCCGTTCACAAACTTCCAATCAGAATTAATCAC
This sequence comes from Artemisia argyi, assembly GCA_030686995.1. Lineage (NCBI taxonomy): Eukaryota > Viridiplantae > Streptophyta > Magnoliopsida > Asterales > Asteraceae > Artemisia > Artemisia argyi. The sequence continues at coordinate 21,492 of JARVZY010011001.1, read as the reverse complement.
CCCTCTTCCAACCTTACGGCAATACAAACCCTATCAAAGGGTTACAACCAAAAAATAAGGATGACCAAACCCTAGACAAAGATCTGGTGAGCGTTAAAGTACCCAGGAACCAACCAACCAAGACTTGCATGCTGAAATCAGAAACCCAAACAAGGTTTCGTATAAACATGAAGGCATAACATCAACAAGCAAACCACCAATCCAAAGAAACAGATCGCCCAAATAATATATGTGATCTGCAAACCCTAATCGCAAAAGATAACTAGAGTCGATTTGAATACAACCCTAAAATAGGGAATAATTAAACCGACTATAGCAACACATGAATAGAATTGCGATCAGGCTGTAACACCGACCCAAAAAACCCTAAACAGAATCGTTAGAAAGAATGAGGGATATGTTAGGGTTTTATATATATGAAATCAATCAATAACCGACTATAGGAATCAAAATAAGATACTGATCGATTGGATAAATAGATGGCGATTTAGAAACCCTAAAAAACGACACACCAGATCTGCCCTAATTCGAATGAAAAAAGTAACGATTTGAATAACCAATGATAAAACACAAGGTTTAATCAATGGAATAGACAAAAGATTACAGGAATCAATGGATTAAAGGGCGAATTTGATGAGAACGATTGAGCATAGTTAGGGTTTTCTAAATCGCCATCTAGAGAGAGAGAGAGCGGGGGGGTACTTTTACTCAACTCAATGTGTAACATGCTTATTGGTTCAGGCTGTTATTGGTTCGCATGTCGTAGTCTCAAATCAGCCTGTTTGGTTGCCTGTTTGGGTTTGTCCTTATTGTATGTTACCAAGGGGAAGTCAAGATCAGCTTGTGAATGTTCATCTAATGGTTATATCACATGTGCTCTATTTCTGATTCGTTGAAGGTTTGTGGGACTATGAAGATGATTATGGAAGTTTGGACTACTATGACGAATTGAAGACTCAAGTTTCTACTTGATTTGCAATTATTTTTTCTTTTATATTCGTTGTAATTTATGTTCAATTATTAGTTATAAGTGTGGCCTGTCACACGTATATTGTAAGTTATAGGTATGGTGTTTCATTCCTATAGGTGAGTCTGTAAGTGTCCTAAGGGACTGAGATGAGGGAAGTCACTCTCATCCTTTGTACTTAAACATTTTTTGGTGTAATGTATTTTGCTGGGGTGAATTAACCCTTTTACCCAAAAAAAAACAAGTGAGCCTTTAGGGACAACGGCTCTTATCATGGAAGAGACAAATTGCCCTTATAAAGGTAGCCTTTAGAAACAACGGATCTCAACATGTAAGTGACAATTGCTCTTATCAAGTGTGCAAGCATTAGGGACAACGGCTATCATCATGTAAAGGGCAATTGCTCTCATCAAGTGAGCAAGCATTTAGGGACAACAGCTCCCATAAAGTCAGGTACAATTCTCTCAACAAGTGAGCCTTTAGGGACAACGGCTCTTATCATGGAAGAGACAAATTGCCCTTATAAAGGTAGCCTTTAGAGACAACGGATCTCATAATGTAAGTGACAATTGCTCTTATCAAGTGTGCAAGCATTAGGGACAACGGCTATCATCATATAAAGGACAATTGCTCTCATCAAGTGAGCAAGCGTTTAGGGACAACGGCTACCATAAAGTAAGGTACAATTGCTCTCAACAAGTGAGTCTTTAGGGACAACGGCTCGTATCATATAAGGGACAAATTGCCCTCATAAAGTTAGCCTTTAGGGACAACGGGTCTCATTACGTAAGTGCAACTGCTCTTATCAAGTGTGCAAGTATTAGGGACAACGGCCATCATCATGTAAAGGGCAATTGCTCTCATCAAGTGAGCAAGCATTTAAGGCAACGACTCCCATAAAGTCAGGTACAATTGCTCTCAACAAGTGAGCCTTTAGGGACAACGACTCTTAACATGGAAGAGACAAATCGCACATATAAAGGCAGGCTTTAGAGACAACGGATCTCACCAAGTAAGTGACAATTGCTCTTATCAAGTGTGCAAGCATTAGGGACAACGGCGAGTAAAGGGCAATTGCTCTCATCAACTGAGCAAGCTTTTAGGAACAACGGCACCCGTAAACTCAGGTACAATTGCTCTCAACAAGTGATCCTTTCAGGACAACGGCTCTTATCATGGAAGAGACAAATTGCCCTAATAAAGGTAGCCTTTAGAGACAACGGATCTCATCATGTAAGTGACAATTGCTCTTATCAAGTGCGCAAGCATTAGGGACAACGGCTATCATCATTGAAAGGGCAATTGCACTCATCAAGTGAGCAAGCGTTTAGGGACAACGGCTCCCATAAAGTCAGGTACAATTGCTCTCAACAAATGAGCTTTTAGGGACAACGATACTTATCATGTAAGGGACAAATCGCCCTCATAAACTTAGAATTTAGGGACAACGGATCTCATCATGCAAGTGACAATTGCTTTTGTCAAGTGTGCAAGCATTAGGGACAACGACTATCATCATGTAAAGGACAATTACTCTCATCAAGTGAGCAAGCGTTTAGGGACAACGGCTCCCAAAAAGTAAGGTAGAATTGCTCTCAACAAATGAGCCTTAAGGGACAACGGCACTTATCATGTAAGGGACAAATCGTCCTCATAAACTTAGAATTTAGGGACAACGGATCTCATCATGCAAGTGACAATTGCTTTTGTCAAGTGTGCAAGCATTAGGGACAACGACTATCATCATGTAAAGGACAATTACTCTCATCAAGTGAGCAAGCGTTTAGGGACAACGGCTCCCATAATTGCTCTCAACAAGTGAGTCTTTAGGGACAACGGCTCTTATCATGTAAGGGACAAATGGCACTCATCAAGTGAGCAAGCGTTTAGGGACAACGGCTCCCATAAAGTCAGGTACAATTGCTCTTAACAAGTGAGCCTTTAGGGACAACGGCTCTTATCATGGAAGAGACAAATTGCCCTTATAAAGGTAGTTTTAGAGACAATGGATCTCATCATGTAAGTGACAATTGCTCTTATCAAGTGTGCAAGCATTAGGGACAACGGCTATTATCATGTAAAGGGCAATTGCTCTCATCAAGTGAGCAAGCGTTTAGGGACAACGGCTCCCATAAAGTCAGGTACAATTGCTCTCAACAAGTGAGCCTTTTGGGACAACGGCTCTTATCATGGAAGAGACAAATTGCCCTTATAAAGGTAGCCTTTAGAGACAACGGATCTCTTCATGCAAGTGACAATTGCTCTTATCAAGTGTGCAAGCATTAGTGACAATGGCTATCATCATATAAAGGACAATTGCTCTCATCAAGTGAGCAAGCGTTTAGGGACAACGGCTACCATAAAGTAAGGTACAATTGCTCTAAACAAGTGAGTCTTTAGGGACAACGGCTTGTATCATATAAGGGATAAATTTCCCTCATAAAGTTAGCCTTTAGGGACAACGGGTCTCATCATGTAAGTGACAATTGCTCTTATCAAGTGTGCAAGCATTAGGAACAACGGCTATCATCATGTAAAGGGCAATTGCTCTCATCAAGTGAGCAAGCGTTTAGGGACAACGGCTCCCATAAAGTCAGGTACAATTGCTCTCAACAAGTGAGCCTTTAGGGACAACGGCTCTTATCATGGAAGAGACAAATTGCCCTTATAAAGGTAGACTTTAGAGACAACGGATCTCATCATGTAAGTGACAATTGCTCTTATCAAGTGTGCAAGCATTAGGGACAACGGCTATCATCATATAAAGGACAATTGCTCTCATCAAGTGAGCAAGCGTTTAGGGACAACGGCTACCATAAAGTAAGGTACAATTGCTCAACAAGTGAGTCTTTAGGGACAATGGCTCGTATCATATAAGGGAAAAATTGCCCTCATAAAGTTAGCTTTTAGGGACAACGGGTCTCATCATGTAAGTGACAATTGCTCTTATCAAGTGTGCAAGCATTAGGGACAACGGCTATCATCATGTAAAGGGCAATTGCTCTCATCAAGTGAGCAAGCGTTTAGGGCAACGGCTCCCATAAAGTCAGGTACAATTGCTCTCAACAAGTGAGCCTTTATGGACAACAACTCTTATCATGGAAGAGACCAATTGCACTTATAAAGGCAGGCTTTAGAGACAACGGATCTCACCATGTAAGTGACAATTGCTCTTATCAAGTGTGCAAGCTTTAGGGACAACGGCTATCATCATGTAAAGGGCAATTGCTCTCATCAACTGAGCAAGATTTTAGGAACAATGGCTCCCGTAAAGTCAGGTACAATTGCTCTCAACAAGTTATCCTTTAAGGACAACGGCTCTTATTATGGAAGAGACAAATTGCCCATATAAAGGTAGCCTTTAGAGACAACGGATCTCATCATGTAAGTGACAATTGCTCTTATCAAGTGTGCAAGCATTAGGGACAACGGCTATCATCATATAAAGGACAATTGCTCTCATCAAGTGAGCAAGCGTTTAGGGACAACGGCTACCATAAAGTAAGGTACAATTGCTCTCAACAAGTGAGTCTTTAGGGACAACGGCTCATATCATATAAGGGACAAATTGCCCTCATAAAGTTAGCCTTTAGGGACAACGGGTCTCATCATGTAAGTGACAATTGCTCTTATCAAGTGTGCAAGCATTAGGGACAACGACTATCATCATGTAAAGGGCAATTGCTCTCATCAAGTGAGCAAGTGTTTAGGCCAACGGCTCCCATAAAGTCAGGTACAATTGCTCTCAACAAGTGAGCCTTTATGGACAACGACTCTTATCATGGAAGAGACAAATTGCACTTATAAAGGCAGGCTTTAGAGACAATGGATCTCACCATGTAAGTGACAATTGCTCTTATCAAGTGTGCAAGCATTAGGGACAACGGCTATCATCATGTAAATGGCAATTGCTCTCATCAACTGAGCAAGCTTTTAGGAACAACGGCTCCCGTAAAGTCAGGTACAATTGCTCTCAACAAGTGATCCTTTAAGGACAACGGCTCTTATCATGGAAGAGACAAATTGCCCTTATAAAGGTAGCCTTTAGAGACAACGGATCTCATCATGTAAGTGACAATTGCTCTTATCAAGTGTGGAAGCATTAGGGACAACGGCTATCATCATTTAAAGAGCAATTGCTCTCATCAAGTGAGCAAGCGTTTAGGGACAACGGCTCCCATAAAGTAAGGTAGAATTGCTCTCAACAAATGAGCCTATAGGGACAATGGCACTTATCATGTAAGGGACAAATCGCCCTCATAAACTTAGAATTTAGGGACAACGGATCTCATCCTGCAAGTGACAATTGCTTTTGTCAAGTGTGCAAGCGTTAGGGACAACGACTATCATCATGTAAAGGACAATTACTCTCATCAAGTGAGCAAGCGTTTAGGGACAACGGCTCCCATAATTGCTCTCAACAAGTGAGTCTTTAGGGACAACGGCTCTTATCATGTAAGGGACAAATGGCCCTCATAAAGTTAGCCTTTTGGGACAACGGGTCTCATCATGTAAGTGACAATTGCTCTTATCAAGTGCGCAAGCATTAGCGACAACGGCTATCATCATTGAAAGGGCAATTGCACTCATCAAGTGAGCAAGCGTTTAGGGACAACGGCTCCCATAAAGTCAGGTACAATTGCTCTTAACAAGTGAGTCTTTAGGGACAACGGCTCTTATCATGTAAGGGACAAATGGCCCTCATAAAGTTAGCCTTTAGGGACGACGGGTCTCATCATGTGAGTGACAATTGCTCTTATCAAATGCGCAAGCATTAGGGACAACGGCTATCATCATTGAAAGGGCAATTGCACTCATCAAGTGAGCAAGCGTTTAGGGACAACGGTTCCCATAAAGTCAGGTACAATTGCTCTTAACAAGTGAGCCTTTAGGGACAACGACTCTTTTCATGGAAGAGACAAATTGCCCTTATAAAGGTAGCCTTTAGAGGCAACGGATCTCATCATGTAAGTGACAGTTGCTCTTATCAAGTGTGCAAGCATTAGGGACAACGGCTATTATCATGTAAAGGGCAATTGCTCTCGTCAAGTGAGCAAGCGTTTAAGGACAACGGCTCCCATAAAGTCAGGTACAATTGCTCTCAACAAGTGAGCCTTTAGGGACAACGGCTCTTATCATTGAAGAGTCAAATTGCCCTTATAAAGGTAGCCTTTAGAGACAACGGATCTCATCATGTAAGTGACAATTGCTCTTATCAAGTGTGCAAGCATTAGGGACAACGGCTATCATCATATAATGGACAATTGCTCTCATCAAGTGAGCAAGCGTTTAGGGACAACGACTCGTATCATATAAGGGACAAATTGCCCTCATAAATTTAGCCTTTAGGGACAACGGGTCTCATCATGTAAGTGACTATTGCTCTAATCAAGTGTGCAAGCATTAGGGACAACGGCTATCATCATGTAAAGGGCAATTGCTCTCATCAAGTGAGCAAGCGTTTAGGGACAACGGCTCCCATAAAGTCAGGTACAATTGCTCTCAACAAGTGAGCCTTTAGGGACAACGGCTCTTATCATGGAAGAGACAAATTGCCCTTATAAAGGTAGCCTTTAGAGACAACGGATCTCATCATGTAAGTGACAATTGCTCTTATCAAGTGTGCAAGCATTTGGGAGAACGGCTATCATCACATAAAGGACAATTGCTCTCATCAAGTGAGCAAGCGTTTAGGGACAACGGCTACCATAAAGTAAGGTACAATTGCTCTCAACAAGTGAGTCTTTAGGTACAACGGCTCGTATCATATAAGGGACAAATTGCCCTCATAAAGTTAGCCTTTAGGGACAACGGGTCTCATCATGTAAGTGACAATTGCTCTTATCAAGTGTGCAAGCATTAGGGACAACGACTATCATCATGTAAAGGGCAATTGCTCTCATCAACTGAGCAAGCTTTTAGGAACAACGGCTCCCGTAAAGTCAGGTACAATTGCTCTCAACAAGTTATCCTTAAAGGACAACGGCTCTTATTATGGAAGAGACAAATTACCCTTATAAAGGTAGCCTTTAGAGACAACGGATCTCATCTTGTAAGTGACAATTGCTCTTATCAAGTGTGCAAGCATTAGGGACAACGGCTATCATCATTTAAAGAGCAATTGCTCTCATCAAGTGAGCAAGCGTTTAGGGACAACGGCTCCCATAAAGTAAGGTATAATTGCTCTCAACAAATGAGCCTTTAGGGACAACGGCACTTATCATGTAAGGGACAAATCGCCCTCGTAAAATTAGACTTTAGGGACAACGGATCTCATCATGCGAGTGACAATTGCTTTTGTCAAGTGTGCAAGCGTATTTTTGAGTAATAATTTACCAGGGTGGAACCCTTTTACCCAAAAAAAAAAAAAAAAAGTGCCCAAACAATAGCTACAACCAAAAGAATATTATACCATAAATGCCAAAACAATGGCAAAAACCCCAAAACACGAAATTTAAACAACATACACAATAATCCATGTCACAAGTGGTCTAGGTTTTCATCGGCTTTGCATATACAAAAAATAATACCATAATATTATGATTAAAATATGGTGTTGGCTAACTTCATGGACAAACATGCATGTATTTGCCATGGAAACAAAATAAATAACAAGAAATAAATTGTTAGCCAACGAAAACGAAGAAATTAATTTTTGGGTAAAGGGGAGTAATCCTGCACCCTGGTAAAATTCATTATCCAAAAACGTTGAAGTACAAAATGACGAGGATGATTTCCCTCGCCCCCAGTCCCTTAGGACACTTACAAGACACGTATCTAAGAATGACAAACCATTCTTAAAACTAACATGCACAACATGTGCAACTGACCAAACAAACATGCTAAACAAAGCAACTAATATAAGAATGACAAACCATTCTTATAACTGACAATGAAATGAAACTACCAATAATGACAAAAGTAAATAAAATATTACAATACTACTCAAGAAACACTTGAGTCTTCAAAATCATTATGGCGCTCCATCTTAACTTCCATGAAGATTCCACGTAGAAACAACCATGCGATCTTCAACCAATAATGTGTTGTAGTGAAACACGAACCACCACAAACACAACATCCAATATTCCAATATATAACAGTCCCACATCAAGACCAAAATATAATGGAAAATACATCCAATGGGAATTAAGTACAGAATCATGCAAACCATGCATACCATTACCTAATCCCAACCTGCAAGGATGTTTGTAGCAGCAACAAATACCACAAACAAAGCCAACACAAGCCCCATCCATCAAGTCGGAACATAAACATAAGATATACTAACCAAACTTGTGAAATCAATGGACTTGTACATGCAATAGGGTTATACCCTAACCTCCAAAACAACCACACCAGTTCGATCAGCCAAAAACAATCCGTGGCGAACTGAATCCACATGTGTAACGATCATAGGGCTTAAAAAACCCTAACTTACACAACGAGCACTAGGGTCTTGAAAACCCTAACATAACAGCGATCCCAGTCACATGAACATAACCATGATTAGTAATAGAACCAGGAACAAAACAAATACTAGGGTTCACCAAACCCTAACTTGCAGCACTATGAACACAAGACCAGGACTGTAACAAACGGCAACATATTCACTTATGAAACTTCGATAAATGTCGCCCAATTGATGATCACCATGAAACATAAGATCATCATCAATTACCGCTTACCCGCTGTGAAGAGCATAATGTATAAGCATCATAACCACCAGCAGGTCGTATGCCAAGAGCAGCCTAGTATAGGGTTTACTAAAACCCTAACTTCCAAAAACACATATCACATTCCACGTCCCAAGAACTGTACTTATGAATGAATTTTCAATGCTGCAGATTGGAACTTAAAGATAAACGCAACATAGGATTCATCAAAGCAACCCTAACGTACCAAAAAAAACACTTCTCAAGATGCACCAAATCAGAATGAAGACCAGGTTTAGAGATCTGAGAACAACCGATCAATGGTTTTGAACAAGAACCCAAAGAAACTTGACTTCCACTCTCCCACAAAACCCACAAACAAAACATGAATCTGATGTAGAACGTGTAATAACATGCAAACTTACAAACCGATCCAAGATCACTACCATCAAGAACCAACAAATGATAAATAATAAAACCTAAAGAGAGTTTCGCAGAAACCCTAACGATAGGTTTACGCATGAATAGCACAGCACACCCAAGAAGTATAATCAATGTTAGTAGTAACAATGATTGACAATTAATAAGATGCCACTAACCACCGACCCACTATCACGTTGGAAAATAGAAACAAATAGAACAAACACTGATCATAAAACTCTCAAGCAAATAAGATAGAAACCAAACTAGTAATGTGATAAACAATTCTATATCCACCACCGACCCACGATGGCCCTTAAATTAATAAGAAACATTGATTAATCAGTAGAGAAAAGAAAAGTAACCACAATTGACCAATAGGGTTTGATAAGGATGCAACGCTACATAAGAGTTTATAAAAGATAACAAATAGAGAAAAATCAGCCGCCATCTTCAAAAATAACAAAAAAACTACAACCCATAACACGTATTGCATACCCAATAAAGGGTAGAGAGGACGTGAACAGGTTGAGTTATGGCCGGAAGGTGAAGAGGAGATGGCGGCCGGAATTCTCCATGGGGAGAGAGAATTAGGGTTTTTATCTTATTTACGTTTCAACGAAGAAATTAATTAACAAGAATTAAAACCCCGTTTGCTACTCCTGTCAAATGGCCTAAGGTTCAAATCCCACTGATGTTAGGACCTTTTAATTATCTTTTTAACACAGAAAATTAAGCCTTAGGGCCTGATTTGAAATCGTTTCATAAATCGATAAAAAAAACATGCATTTTAGGCCATTTTACACATACCCGATAATCATATGGCACATATATGATGGCTCGTGATACCACTAATGGTGATATTAGATTATAAAACATATATGAAACAAATAAACGCAGCCGATAACATCACCAACAAGGATCCATACAGCCAATATGATTAATCAAATAACAAACACAACATGTTTATATCTTTGTAGCGTGCACCGGGAATCACCACCAATACCAATACCCACGGATGGAATGAGAAACCCAAATGATCAATAAGGTTGATCACCTCTATGTATGAAACACACTACACCTCCTTGGTTACCCCTTTGATGCTACTCCTTAACCCCGTAACCTTTCTATTGCCTTTGAATGAACAAGATTAAATGCAATAGATCAAGAAAATCAAAACCCTAGATGAGGGTGTTTGTTTTGTCGGGAGAGAGGGGGGAGAGAATTCCGGAAATTAGTTAACTAATTATGAGGAAATATCTCCAATATATCTTGACAAAAATTCAAAACCAATCTTACCCTTGTAACCCCCCTTAGGCCGGCCCCTTATTACTGTTCTGTCAATTTACAAGTCCAATAAATAAAGTCGATTACTTATTCATTAGAAGCCCGATAGAGTTTCGAGTTACGTAAGGTTATTTATATATCGTAAATACAATAAACACGATATATAAAGCGGTACCTAAGTGTATATGTGTGTGACCCCATAGGCTCACATATGTCTAGCCATATAATTATTTATTATGACATGAGCATACTCCAACACTAATTACTGTTCTGTCAATTTTCCTGCACTGGCGGATCTGGCGGAACCAAAAATAGGGTTCCACCAGTGTATTTTCTGGGTACTCCAGAATTTGGACCAACATATTCGTTTGGTTCTGTCAAGTGCCTACAGAAATATTTTTTTTTGTTTTTCTTATTTTCACATTTTCTAAAACCACCAAATCATCTTCTTTAGTGAGAAACATCTTCCTTAGCCCTCATTAAACATATTAGGATCATTTTTGCTCATTAGAACCAATAGGAAACATCTTCCCGAAAAAAATCAAATTTAAACAAAATTAACCTGACGAACCCTTCTACATAAAAGAAGGAACCCTCCAAAAGGTTCCTTGAAATCCGTGGAACATCTGAACCAAATCATTTGACATGACCACATTGCATTTAGTGCATATATTGGTCCTCTTACTCCACCATTTTCCATTGGATTGACTTCCAATGATATGACAACCTTCATAAAAAACCTTCAAATATGTATGGTAGAACATCAAATCCAAACACTCCTTCCAAAATCCTTCAACTCTATAAATTGATCCATCTTAGATACTTTGAACTCATACCTCACACATTCCTGCATCTTGAACATTTCATTACCATCATTATATCACCATGACAAAGTCCAGCAATTCATCACCACCAACTCGACCCATTAGAAGAACTGCTAGGATTAGCGTCAAACCTTGTTGCTTCAACTCAACCATTAACTTAATCTCATCATCTTCGGATGAATCACCACTCATCATATCATCATCCATCAAGGAAGAAAATTTCCTTAACCTTGTCACTCCTACACCATCACCTAGATCACAAAATGTCACAACCACTCCACCACCTACAAAGACACCAATTGATCCAATACCACCATCGGTACCAACTCAACCATTGAAATCATCATCACATCCAAAATCACCTAAGGTGGAACCCATGGAACTCTTTGGAACTCCACCACCACCATGTCTTCCATCTCTTGAAGACTTGGAAAATCGTTCTCCAAAATCACAAACTTCCAAATCACCAACTCCACCACCATTGGGGCCAAAACCATTTGAAGCACAATCATCTCAACCACAAGAACCACCACAACCAAAACCAATGTTATTTCATCCCATCTACAAAGACATCCATGGTCCTCTATATGGAGAACCTAACTTCCAACAAAATGAACAACCTCAACATCAAGCACCACCTCAAGAACCGCAATGCCAATCTCAACACTTTGAATCCTTGTTTCCTTCCAATGAGGAAATAGAGGCATCCTTGTGTAATAACCCACCAAACACCAAAGAGGAGATGAATGATCGCCTTAAAACTTGTATGCTTTCAAAAGCATGATTGATACACACCTCCATCAAGCAATGGAATTCCAAACCACCTTGATGTCATCCGTTGTAGCACCAAACACTAACCAACAAACCACTAGTGTTCCACCATCACAACAATCAACAACTAACCCTATCCTACCTAACTCTCGTCAAGGTTGCTCGCAATGTGAGCGAACAATCAAAATTTGTGAAAGCATAAAAACCATGCTTCACCAAGTTCAAAATGGATCTTTGGTGATTTCTAGCCGCCACTTTCAATCATTTTCCAGCCAAAAACAAATCCACAATCGACCTCTCTACCCCTTCTTGGGTATGCAATACGATTGTGTAGTTGTGTTTTACATTAACTAGGTGGCGGCTGGAGGATTTCCTTTACCCTAACCCTTACTATCTTATTCAATCGGTTTCTTTTTATGCGTCTCCTCAAGGACGTATTTTAATGAGATCAGTTTTTCTTTAGGGTTTTGGATTATCTGTTTTGATTGTTCGATCGTACTCAATTTTTTAACTCAAGTCAGTTTTTTTAAATCGATTCATTAATAATTGGTACGAATCGAATGGGGAGACAATGGTTATTGTAGAAACTAGAAGGGGGGTTGAATAGTTTCACCGTCATTAATCATGTTTTTATAAAATTGACTTTACAAATTATGTTTGATAAAATGATTCGATTCGAAGCTTACGTGAAATCAACACAAAAATAGATATAAGCGATGATAAGTAAACAAGTAAAGATAAGGAAAGGAAAGATCAAACCGGCACACGTTTATAGTGATTCGGCCACGAAGCTCACTCCTTCGTCCCTACTCCACTCCTCGAGTCTCACACTCGAGAGTTTCACAAACACTATATCAACACGCTCCCTTATGGCGGAACAAACCTTACACAAGCTTACACCAATTTTAATGACACTAAGCGGAATGTCGAGTCCTAATCCTAGCTAGAACCAATCTACCAAAGCCCACGTGGCTTCACACCTCGTACCAACATGATGGCACGATAAAACACAATACACAATATAAGACTTACACTCAAGTCCTATTACATACACGAAACAATGAATGAAAGTAATGATAGATCCGCAACAATGATATGAGATGAGCAAAACTCTTCTTCAACACTTCGTTTCTTGATTACAACGAATGTTCGTCTCTTGCACTTAGAGGAATGATGAGTGTGATTACTTATAAACAACTAGAACTTGATAATGTGATCAAAGAGTATGTTTTAGAAAGGATTTCAAAATACAGAAGGTTTTGGTGCATAAGAGGTGAAGTTTTCTAAAGCAAAACAGTTCTATATTTATAGGCGTCAGGAGAGAGGCGACGGTCCCTTAAATGCTGGATGGTCCCTTATCGATAAGGGACCGCCAGCCCGCCGCCCTATTTAAAGGACCGTCCAGAGAAACACTCCTCGTTTTGTCCTAACGTGATGAAAAACTATCTTGTGAAGTTTTATTGTTGGTTTTGAGTGGGAAATAAGGTTGTTATGGTTTTGAATGTTGAAAACATTTTCTTAATAAAACATTTATTTAAATTACACAAAAATACTTTTGTAAAAATGTTTTGTGACATCAAAATGTAAAGTTTTTAAATCCTTTGATCACATACACAAGTTGGTAGAAGTTTGTACATACCTTAAGTGATGTTGATGACGAAAACGAATTTTCTCCATTAAAAACTTATTAGTTGTAGTTTTATGTAACGTGTGTTTGTATTTTGTGATTATCAAAACTAGTAGAGACCGATTAATGCAAATGATGTTTTTGACATTATTTGTATTAACAATCTCCCCCTTTTTGATGATTACAAAATATAAACTCATTTTAGATAAGACTAGGCATTAATGAGTTTTAAAACGAGTCTCGTTTTGTTCTCCCCCTTTTTGTAGAATAAAAAAGGCTTCGTCGAAGTTATGAAATCCACGGCATTATGATAACTCCCCTAGCTTAGTGCTCCCCCTTGATGAGGACACTCGGGAATCGATCGATGGAATTAAGCTGCAATATGTTAGAGGAAACATGCAAGCAAACATAGGATTCCTGCAGAAAAGATAAGATAAGGCAGGATAGACATATACTGCGGACGGTCCCATAAATGGGTCGACGGTCCTTTAAAGTTAGGGACCGGAAACTCTCTCCCCTAGGGGCGATTTCCGGCCACCCCTCCTCCTCCTCCGATCTGATTAAACCATCATCAAAACCGCCTCTCTATTATTTATATAATATGCAATCGGTGTTTGCTTGATGTTAGTATCTGGGGAGGGGTGTGTCACGCTTCTTTGTTCAACACATATACTGAAAATCGCTGCCTATCTTTAAACCCTAATCGATCCTGAATTTGGTTCTTTAGAATTGATTATTTATTAGGGTTTATATTATCGGTTTTATCTTTAATCGACTCTCTATCCCTATTGCGATCTTCTTGATCGTGGTTGGTTCTTTGGGTTTCGATTTCCTATTAAAATAAACCCTAATTGTTTTTAAAGTCGGTTTATAATCGATCCTATTTAAGGGTCTATTTGCTATCGCTGATTTATTAACCCTAAAACGATTTCTGTAATCATTTTTTAGGGTTTATTCGTTTTGGTTTTGGCCGGATCGTATGGTTGCTCATGTTTATCTTTACTTATGATCTTGTTTGGAGGATTGGATTGACATGTTCATATGGTGCTTATTCTTGGTCGATCCATTGGTGTTAATGCGCGGTCATGCTTATGAAACCCTTTTTTAGGGTTTCGATCTTCTTCTTGGTTTGTCTCCTGGTTGTTATCATGGTGGTACCCTGTTGTGGGTTTGGTTTTTGATTGGTACATCAGGTTCTTACATGGAATAACTTGGTTTGTGGGTTTGAGGGGAGATGTGTATGTGTTTAATCTATGGATTGTTAGGGTTCGTAATCCCTTGTTTGTGTTCCAGCGTTAGCAGTGATGATCATGCTGCTTTGCCTATTATTTTATGGATCATTATTGGGTATACTAGGAGTTGTGTTTCTGGTATGGATGTCGTTGGAGCTGGGTGTTTGTTTATGTTCGATCCAAGACCTGCTGATTTTTTCATCCTATGTGTTATTGTGGCGGGGGTTGGCAACCTTTGGAATCCGTTCAAAGTTGTGGCCAGTTTTACGTAATCTTGTGATCGATGCTACTGATTTTTATGAAAATTTGAAGTTATATGGCAGATTTTGATACCAATGGTTTGCATTTTAATCTTGGTTGCTTTTGGCAGTTCATGGGTATTCAATATCGTGTCATATTGTTTGTTGCATTGTAACTTGATCCTTGGTTTTCTTCATAAGTTTCTTTCGGATCCGTTGGAAGATTGGTTCAAGTTCTTATATGCTGGAAGATATGCTGGAGGTTCGGTCGCTTAGACCATGTTTATGCTTCAAATTTATTTGCTACGAAAGTCACTCTTATTAGGTTATTAGATTATGCTTTGCATAATACTAATAAAAGACGCAATTTGTTGAAGCTGGAAGTTCGCATGTTTATGATCTAGATCGCTAGGATGACTAAGAAGACTTCAATTTTATTTGAGTTGTGATGTATTGTATTTTTATTACTAGTCATTGTTAGTTGTATTTAGATCTGGTAGTTATAAGAATGGCCTGTCATTCTTATATAGTGGTAGTGGTAGTGTCCTTAGGGACTTCGATGAGAGACTCACTCTCTTCCATTGTACTTAAACGTTTTTTATTAATGTATTTTACCGGGTGCAGGATTACTCCCCTTTACCCAAAAAAAAAGTTAGGGACCGCCACCTTGATAAGGGACCGCCGGCAGGAAGATTTTTTGGATCAATATTTCAATAATTCATGCATAAACTAGATCATTCATTAAAAGACAAAAATAATGTCATTCATATGACATTTACAACATGAGTTTATGAGCATAATCCTAGTCTAATCTCCTAGGATATCTCATGTTAAATCCGGTTTTATTAGTGATCATGCATGCTTCTCTAGAACTTGCTCGCAAGGTGGAGAGGAGTTTTTGGGTAGGGGTTGTAGAAACCCGGATGACAAGAGGATGGAAATGATGTAGTCAAGATCATTCTTCATTTTTTGAAAGTGGTTGTGATTGTAGATGCATCAAGCACAATAACCGCCATGGGCATCCACTTAGGCAAGAGTGGGATGAGACATTAAGCACCAGAAAACCAAACCCAAATCAAAATCAGTTTAGCAATAAGCACCAGAAAACTTGAGCGCACTAAGAATGCGCAGCAAGAACAAGAATCGTCCTTATATATGTATAATCGATTAAGGAACCGACTTAAGAATGAAGGATAATAAGGGACGATTTAATGATACCCAAAGGCGATAAAAAAATGTCCATCAAGAAAAAGAGATTGATACTTAATATATAAAGGATGAAACTGACCTATGGACATCAAGGGATAATAAGAATCGATCGCAATAATACGTACTAACATGCAAAATACGACAAACCAAGAATGGAAAACCAGAGATTGAATAAATAAAGTGCCAACCCACGATCTACAAAGCAACCAATGAATTGAAACCAACCCACCAATATGAGAAGGATTAAATAATAAGAGATTAATGATTGTATGTAATAAATTCGTAGATAATATGTTCACAGAATTTTCTTTTTTGTCGCCACGCCTAGAGAGATACTTTTAGGGTTTTTTTTTCTTTTTTTTTTTTGGATCAGCGTGCTGGTCTTGAGGGTAAAACGGGCAGCTTTCCGCTACCTAATGAGTTTGGTTCTAATTCTAGGGCACGTTGTGGTCCTGATGGTGCTAATTCTCAGAGTACGCTGCTTGGAGAAGTTGCTCACACAAGGGAAAGTTTTCATGGAAGTTTTGCTGTTAATAACTCGGGTGTACCTGTGGTTGATTCTTATAATTCTGTTTTGGATAATGTTATGGTACACGAGTCTGTTACAACAAAGGCTATAAATGTTTCATCATTACAACATGATGGGGTAAGTTTTGTTGATTCTGATCTTGTTGATCCTGGTGTTACAACGAATAATCAGCCTAAGGTACAAGAGTCTTCTTCAACAAATGAAAGTTCTACTTCAGGTGCTAAAGTTGTTATTCCAATTTCTGTGGTTGAGGAGATGTGTCAAAAATTTTCTAATTTGCTATACGGTTATTTTATTAGACAACGGCCTGCTTTTCCTTTGGTAGAAGACTATGCCAATCATGCATGGGTTAAATTTGGTTTTCAGAAAGTTATACTACGCGGTAATTTTTTCTTTTTCCAATTTTCGTCACATGAGGGTTTGCTTAAGGTGCTAGAAAGTGGTCCTTGGTTTATTCGATCAAAGCCCATCTTTTTACATGAATGGGTGGCGAATTCTAAATTGGAAAAGGAGGTCTTTACAAAGGTACCAGTTTGGGTGCGTTTTCATAAATTACCTGCTGTTGTATATTCCGAAGTTGGAATTAGATTGATTGCTGAATGAGTGGGTCGACTCATGAGAATGGATGAGGGTACGTATGTTAGGTGTACTAACCCTTGGAGTCGTTATTCTTATGCACGATGTCTTATTGAGTTGTCTGCTGTTCATGATATATTGGGTTCCATTGAAGTTGATGTACCTCTACCTAATGGTAAAGGCCATTACTCAGAATTCATTGATGTTGAATATGAATGGTGGCCTCCTCGTTGTTCCCATTGTAAAATTTTCAGTCATGATGTTGAGGCATGTTATGAAGTTTTGAAAAAGAAAGTTGATCATGGGTCATATGATGATGGTGTACATGCTACGGAGAAAGTTCACACAATGAGGGGTAAGAGAAAGGTACCTAAATCTAAACAAGGGTCTAAGTTTTTTAAACCGAAGTCTACTTTCATTTATAGGCCTGTTTCTAAACCGGGTTCTACCAAGGTCACAAATGAGGGCGTGCTTAATGAACAAACGCTGTCTACTCCTCCTATTGTGACTAGTAATGTGGTATCTCAATCTCGTAATGAACATGGCTATTTTAAAGATGACATTAATATTGGTGAACTCAAGTGTGATATTGTCACACCCCCAAAATCGGGTCCAGCAGAAGCATACATGTAGCTGGGTGTAACTCAATTGGTATTACAACACAAGTTCAAAAATGGTTTTCACTTGAATCATTTAGAATAAAATAGTTTAATCAAAATGTTGAATTTACATTGTTAAAAGTAGTGCGGAAGTAGGCCCTTAAAATAGTTTAAAACGGTCCCCAAATGAATAATCAGAGTCTTCTATGACCATGCCATGCCCTGCCAAAACCTCCTGTAGCGTGCCATTGCTTAATACCTGAAAATACATGCTAAAGTGTCAACACGAGGTTGGTGAGTTCATAGAGTCTTGTGAAAAAAAATGTAATGCATATGAATGAAGATTTCCCAGCAAAGGCATCGTAAATCTACTCAGTTGCAAGTCCCGCCATAAGAGACTTGTAACCTGTGTGTTCACAACCCACTGCCAAATGTAATATGTTTACGTGAACAAAAGTAATACTTGTATTTAAATTCCAAGGTAAATATAGCAAAATGGCTATATAAATAATTCAGACAATGGGGCCATATAAACAATGCTGACAATGTCGCCAGATAAAGAATGCTGACAATAAGGCCCGATAAATAATGCTGACAATGTCGCCAGATAAACAATGCTGACAATGTCGCCAGATAAATAATACTGACAATGTCCCCAGATAAATAAGAATGACAATGAGGTCATATAAAATAAGTCAAGTAGGAAAACAACAGTATTACGTTTGACATATGAACAATTGGTGACCATGAGATCATATAAACAAGGATGACAAATCCCATGAAATGCAGGTAATCAAACATACCAAAGAAATACAGGTAATCAAACATATCAATGAAATACAGGTAATCAACCATGTAAAACGAGTAATGTGTTTAAGTAAAACGAGCATGTATTCTCCCCCAAAGAGTTTACCAAAACAATTGAAAAAGTAGGGGCTATGACTCACCTGGTGCGATAGCTACGATGACAAAAGTGGATACACTGAAATGAGGCACGATATCTAACCGCAACCTAATATGAATAATAGTCTCTAATGTAAGAAATGAAATGATGCTACACATGCAATTATGTATGTTATCGATACCACTCTTGACATTTGAAAATAACGTTTATCATCGAAAAATACATTTTTGACGTCTCATTAAGTTAATAATCACTTTCCATGTAAATACGTTGAAACGGTACTCCACGATCCTCGTTTGGTGTTTTATCGGTAAATATAGTATTTTCGTCGTAAAATAACATTTTCATTACTTGAAAATATGCCCAAATTGGCCTCGCAAAACTAGTCGCAAAATATGATACGTTAAGTGTCAATGGTCAAGCTCGGCGTTTTTAAAAACCTTGCAACAATGTCTAGAAGTCATGTCATTTAATTTTTAACCATACGGGTCTTGATTAGATAGAGAATCGACTATCAATATTATGTTTTGTAAAACACTAGTTGTTATACTTAGAATATATTTGCTATTAGAAGCTGTCAAAAATATATATAGTTCGTCTAGTTTCAAAAGGGTATATCTTGATCGTTATAAGCTTGTTTTCTACGCTTTACATCCCCGGAATCGTGGGACAACATACTAACATATTTTTGATAAGTCGGGACGGCTAGATCATATTTTACGCCTCAAAACAGTCCATGAAATCTGCTCAACAGCAAGGTATTTTCTGAAAACTATAGTTTTCGTCGTTAACTCGTTTTTGGCATAACTTTCACGTCGTAAGGTCTCTTTTAGTGATTCCAACAGCTACGGTTTCGTTTTTGAAAGTATTTTCTGAATATCTAACCCAATATTACCCAGAAACCCCTGAAGTTTCCACGTTTGGCAAAGATGGAAAGCAACTATATTTGAAAATATTTTTCGTCGTTAAACTTCGGAAAATCATATCTCCTTCGTTATTAACTCGTTTTTATCCCCATTTTCGGCCATAGTTTCGTCTCGGAATGTATTTTCTAAATCTTTGGTCCAAAGTTACACCCTAGTCCCTGAGTTTCCCACGTTTAACAAAAATGGACAGTAGATTTGAAAGTTTGTCAAATCTTAGTTTCCTAGTTACTAACTTGTGCAAAAACCTTCCAAACAACTTCAACACAACTCTTAAACTACCATACACCTTCTTAGGGTGTCATGGGGTCCTAAACATCACCAACCTTGGTGGATCTCATGGGAATAACCATAGGAAAATCAAATACCCATTATATGTAGTAAAAATCAATTAAAGTGGTATGGGATCATAACATACTTGCATGTTTTGTTACTAGCTCATAAAAATACATCAAGTAATAGTTTGAAAGAGTAGAAAAATGATTAGTAACTTACTTGTGGTGATCATTGAAAGATGGTGATGAGAACCTAATTAATCTTTGTGGTTTTTATTTCAAAACCTAAACTAGATTACTACTAGGACTTGATAAACACTTGGATCTTGAAAAATTAATGGTTTCTCCTCTTGTTGTTCTTAGCCGTCCACCCCAAAGAGAGAAAAAGAGAAATGTTGCTAGTTAGATATAACTTGTATGTATTATGAAATAAAGTGGAATATAAGAAATAAATATCTTGTATGGGACAAGATCCATAAAAAGGGGAAGGAGGCATGTGGGGGGGGGGGGGGGGGGGGGCGGCAATTTCAAAGGGTGGAAGAAAATGTGAAGACTTTTGTGTAGATATTGTTAGATATTATTAGTTTTAGGTGATACCGGGTACCGAGTTAACTAAAAATAAATTGTGTCGTGTTGAAATAAAATATGACGAAGTTGTAAAAATTATGAAATTACATTCCTGATAAAAATCGGGTATTAAAATAATTGTCGGGTTGAAATATCGTGATTCGACGTAATTATAGTCGTTTGCCAGAAAATATAGCAAATGGTTTCAAAACAGCGGGTAAATTAATAATATAAATTTTATATTATTATAATGAGTATGAAAATATATTAGGATCGTAGACGGGAGTATTGGTATATGTTAGTAGCAAAAACTGAGTGGTAACGTTAATTACAAATTAATCATACGTAAATGGAAATAATGCATATCCGTGCATGGTCTAAAGTGTCGATGACGTTACTGATGATATATAGACTACTCCAGTCTATATGACGTATCCCTACTAATGATGCATGGATTCGCAGCTTAACCTAACTGGTTACGCGAATGTAAATACCCGTAAACTAAATTTACGATGAAATAAGTAATGCACGTGAATAGTGTTTTCCTTCCGGGAATGAATAGTATCATATGAATAGTAAAATTTCGAACGCTTCTCGGAATCTCAAACTAACTCCGAAAATGATGAATAGTAAAATGATGAACAGTGCTCGGTGAATAGTAAATGATGAATAGTAATGGATGAATAGTAACTTCCGAGATGAGTAATGAAATTTTGATGTTTGAAAAAGGACCTGAAATTACGAGTTGTGACAGTCTTCTCCTCTAACAGGAACTTCGTCCTGAAGTTCAGTTTGTGTTGGTCTCTAGAGTGGTATTGGTGAACCGATGATGATATTTATTGTGTTGGTCTCTAGAGTGTATTGTATTTTTATTGCTAGTCATCGTTA
>JARVZY010011000.1:0-61000 GCA_030686995.1 Artemisia argyi | reverse complement strand
TGCTCATATCAAGTGTGCAAGCATTAGGGACAACGGCTATCATCATGTAAAGGGCAATTGCTCTCATCAACTAAGCAAGCGTTTAGGGACAACGGCTCCCGTAAAGTCAGGTACAATTGCTCTCAACAAGTTAGCCTTTAAGGACAACGGCTCTTATCATGGAAGAGACAAATTGCCCTTATAAAGGTAGCCTTTAGACACAACGGATCTCATCATGTAAGTGACAATTGCTCTTATCAAGTGTGGAAGCATTAGGGACAACGACTATCATCATGTAATGGGCAATTACTCTCATCAAGTGAGCAAGCGTTTAGGGACAACGGCTCCGATAAAGAAAGGTAGAATTGCTCTCAACAAATGAGCCTTTAGGGACAACGGCACTTATCATGTCAGGGACAAATCGCCCTCATAAACTTAGACTTTAGGGACAACGGATTTCATCATGCAAGTGACAATTGCTCTTGTCAAGTGTGCAAGCATTAGGGACAAGTGCTATCATCATGTAAAGGACAATTGCTCTCATCAAGTGAGCAAGTGTTTAGGGACAACGGCTCCCATACTTGCTCTCAACAAGTGAGTCTTTAGGGACAACGGCTCCCATAATTGCTCTCAACAAGTGAGCCTTTAGGGACAACGGCTCTTATCATGGAAGAGACAAATTGCACTTATAAAGGTAGCCTTTAGAGACAACGGATCTCACCATGTAAGTGACAATTGCTCTTTATCAAGTGTGCAAGCATTAGGGACAACGGCTATCATCATGTAAAGGGCAATTGCTCTCATCAAGTGAGCAAGCGTTTAGGGACAACGGCTCCCATAAAGTCAGGTACAATTGCTCTCAACAAGTGAGCCTTTAGGGACAACGACTCTTATCATGGAAGAGACAACTTGCACTTATAAAGGTAGCCTTTAGAGACAACGGATCTCACCATGTAAGTGACAATTGCTCTTATCAAGTGTGCAAGCATTAGGGACAATGGCTATCATCATGTAAAGGGCAATTGCTCTCATCAGCTGAGCAAGCGTTTAGGGACAACGGCTCCCACAAAGTCAGGTACAATTGCTCTCAACAAGTGAGCCTTTAAGGACAACGGCTCTTATCATGGAAGAGACACATTGCCCTTATAAAGGTAGCCTTTAGAGACAACGGATCTCATCATATAAGTGACAATTGCTCTTATCAAGTGTGCAAGCATTAGGGACAACGACTATCATCTTGTAAAGGGCAATTGCTCTCATCAAGTTAGCAAGCGTTTAGGGACAATGGCTCCCATAAAGTCAGGTACAATTGCTCTCAACAAGTGAGCCTTTAGGGACAACGACTCTTATCATGGAAGAGACAACTTGCACTTATAAAGGTAGCCTTAAGAGACAACGGATCTCACCATGTAAGTGACAATTGCTCTTATCAAGTGTTCAAGCATTAGGGACAATGGCTATCATCATGTAAAGGGCAATTGCTCTCATCAAGTGAGCAAGCATTTAGGGACAACGGCTCCCATAAAGTAAGGTAGAATTGCTCTCAACAAATGAGCCTTTAGGGACAACGGCACTTATCATGTAAGGGACAAATCGCCCTCATAAAGTTAGACTTTAGGGACAACGGATCTCATCATGCAAGTAAAATTGCTCTTGTCAAGTGTGCAAGCACTAGGGACAACGGCTATCATCATGTGAAGGACAATTGCTCTCATCAAGTGAGCAAGCGTTTAGGGACAACGGCTCCCATAATTGCTCTCAACAAGTGAGTCTTTAGGGACAATGGCTCTTATTATGTAAGGGACAAATGGCCCTCATAAAGTTAGCCTTTAGGGAGAACAGGTCTCATCATGTAAGTGACAATTGCCCTTATCAAGTGTGCAAGCATTAGGGACAACGGCTATCATCATGTAAAGGGCAATTGCTCTCCCCAAGTGAGCAATCGTTTAGGGATAACGGATCCCCTAAAGTCAGGTACAGTTGCTCTCAACAAGTGAGCCTTTAGGGACAACCGCTCTTATCATGGAAAAGACAAATTGCCCTTATAAAGGTAACCTTTAGAGACAACGGATCTCATCATATAAGTGACAATTGCTCTGATCAAGTGTGCAAGCATTAGGGACAACGGCTATCATCATGTAAAGGGCAATTGCTCTCTTCAAGTGAGCAAGCGTTTAAGGACAACGGCTCCCACAAAGTCAGGTACAATTTCTCTCAACAAGTGAGCCTTTAGGGACAACAGCTCTTATCATGGAAGAGACAAATTGTACTTATAAAGGTAGCCTTTAGCGACAACGGATCTCACCATGTAAGTGACAATTGCTCTTATCAAGTATGTAAGCATTTTGGACAACGGATATCATCATGTAAAGGGCAATTGCTCTCATCAAGTGAGCAAGCATTTAGGGACAACGGCTCCCATAATTGCTCTCAACAAGTGAGTCTTTAGGGACAACGGCTCTTATCATGTAAGGGAAAAATGGCCCTCATAAAGTTAGCCTTTAGGGACAACAGGTCTCACCATGTAAGTGACAATTGCTCTTGTCAAGTGTGCAAGCAATAGGGACAACGGTTATCATCATGTAAAGGGCAATTGCTCTCATCAAGTGAGCAAGCATTTAGGGACAACGGCTCCCATAAAGTAAGGTAGAATTGCTCTCAACAAATGAGCCTTTAGGGACAACGGCACTTATCATGTAAGGGACAAATCGCCCTCATAAAGTTAGACTTTAGGGACAACGGATCTCATCATGCAAGTAAAATTGCTCTTGTCAAGTGTGCAAGCACTAGGGACAACGGCTATCATCATGTAAAGGACAATTGCTCTCATCAAGTGAGCAAGCGTTTAGGGACAACGGCTCCCATAATTGCTCTCAATAAGTGAGTCTTTAGGGACAACGGCTCTTATTATGTAAGGGACAAATGGCCCTAATAAAGTTAGCCTTTAGGGAGAACAGGTCTCATCATGTAAGTGACAATTGCCCTTATCAAGTGTGCAAGCATTAGGGACAACGGCTATCATCATGTAAAGGGCAATTGCTCTCCTCAAGTGAGCAATCGTTTAGGGACAACGGCTCCCCTAAAGTCAGGTACAGTTGCTCTCAACAAGTGAGCCTTTAGGGACAACCGCTCTTATCATGGAAAAGACAAATTGCCCTAATAAAGGTAACCTTTAGAGACAACGGATCTCACCATGTAAGTGACAATTGCTCTTATCAAGTGTGCAAGCATTAGGGACAATGGCTATCATCATGTAAATTGCAATTGCTCTCATCAGCTGAGCAAGCGTTTAGGGACAACGGCTCCCACAAAGTCAGGTACAATTGCTCTCAACAAGTGAGCCTTTAAGGACAACGGCTCTTATCATGGAAGAGACACATTGCCCTTATAAAGGTAGCCTTTAGAGACAACGGATCTCATCATATAAGTGACAATTGCTCTTATCAAGTGTGCAAGCATTAGGGACAACGGCTATCATCTTGTAAAGGGCAATTGCTCTCATCAAGTGAGCAAGCGTTTAGGGACAACGGCTCCCATAAAGTCAGGTACAATTGCACTCAACAAGTGAGCCTTTAGGGACAACGACTCTTATCATGGAAGAGACAACTTGCACTTATAAAGGTAGCCTTAAGAGACAACGAATCTCACCATGTAAGTGACAATTGCTCTTATCAAGTGTGCAAGCATTAGGGACAATGGCTATCATCATGTAAAGGGCAATTGCTCTCATCAAGTGAGCAAGCATTTAGGGACAACGGCTCCCATAAAGTAAGGTAGAATTGCTCTCAACAAATGAGCCTTTAGGGACAACGGCACTTATCATGTAAGGGACAAATCGCCCTCATAAATTTAGACTTTAGGGACAACGGATCTCATCATGCAAGTAAAATTGCTCTTGTCAAGTGTGCAAGCACTAGGGACAACGGCTATCATCATGTAAAGGACAATTGCTCTCATCAAGTGAGCAAGCGTTTAGGGACAACGGCTCCCATAATTGCTCTCAACAAGTGAGTCTTTAGGGACAACGGCTCTTATTATGTAAGGGACAAATGGCCCTCATAAAGTTAGCCTTTAGGGAGAACAGGTCTCATCATGTAAGTGACAATTGCCCTTATCAAGTGTGCAAGCGTTAGGGACAACGGCTATCATCATGTAAAGGGCAATTGCTCTCCTCAAGTGAGCAATCGTTTAGGGACAACGGATCCCCTAAAGTCAGGTACAGTTGCTCTCAACAAGTGAGCCTTTAGGGACAACCGCTCTTATCATGGAAAAGACAAATTGCCCTTATAAAGGTAAGCTTTAGAGACAACGGATCTCATCATATAAGTGACAATTGCTCTGATCAAGTGTGCAAGCATTAGGGACAACGGCTATCATCATGTAAAGGGCAATTGCTCTCTTCAAGTGAGCAAGCGTTTAAGGACAACGGCTCCCACAAAGTCAGGTACAATTTCTCTCAACAAGTGAGCCTTTAGGGACAACAGCTCTTATCATGGAAGAGACAAATTGTACTTATAAAGGTAGCCTTTAGCGACAACGGATCTCACCATGTAAGTGACAATTGCTCTTATCAAGTATGCAAGCATTATGGACAACGGATATCATCATGTAAAGGGCAATTGCTCTCATCAAGTGAGCAAGCATTTAGGGACAACGGCTCCCATAATTGCTCACAACAAGTGAGTCTTTAGGGACAACGGCTCTTATCATGTAAGGGAAAAATGGCCCTCATAAAGTTAGCCTTTAGGGACAACAGGTCTCACCATGTAAGTGACAATTGCTCTTGTCAAGTGTGCAAGCAATAGGGACAACGGTTATCATCATGTAAAGGGCAATTGCTCTCATCAAGTGAGCAAGCATTTAGGGACAACGGCTCCCATAAAGTAAGGTAGAATTGCTCTCAACAAATGAGCCTTTAGGGACAACGGCACTTATCATGTAAGGGACAAATCGCCCTCATAAAGTTAGACTTTAGGGACAACGGATCTCATCATGCAAGTAAAATTGCTCTTGTCAAGTGTGCAAGCACTAGGGACAACGGCTATCATCATGTAAAGGACAATTGCTCTCATCAAGTGAGCAAGCGTTTAGGGACAACGGCTCCCATAATTGCTCTCAATAAGTGAGTCTTTAGGGACAACGGCTCTTATTATGTAAGGGACAAATGGCCCTAATAAAGTTAGCCTTTAGGGAGAACAGGTCTCATCATGTAAGTGACAATTGCCCTTATCAAGTGTGCAAGCATTAGGGACAACGGCTATCATCATGTAAAGGGCAATTGCTCTCCTCAAGTGAGCAATCGTTTAGGGACAACGGCTCCCCTAAAGTCAGGTACAGTTGCTCTCAACAAGTGAGCCTTTAGGGACAACCGCTCTTATCATGGAAAAGACAAATTGCCCTAATAAAGGTAACCTTTAGAGACAACGGATCTCACCATGTAAGTGACAATTGCTCTTATCAAGTGTGCAAGCATTAGGGACAATGGCTATCATCATGTAAATTGCAATTGCTCTCATCAGCTGAGCAAGCGTTTAGGGACAACGGCTCCCACAAAGTCAGGTACAATTGCTCTCAACAAGTGAGCCTTTAAGGACAACGGCTCTTATCATGGAAGAGACACATTGCCCTTATAAAGGTAGCCTTTAGAGACAACGGATCTCATCATATAAGTGACAATTGCTCTTATCAAGTGTGCAAGCATTAGGGACAACGGCTATCATCTTGTAAAGGGCAATTGCTCTCATCAAGTGAGCAAGCGTTTAGGGACAACGGCTCCCATAAAGTCAGGTACAATTGCACTCAACAAGTGAGCCTTTAGGGACAACGACTCTTATCATGGAAGAGACAACTTGCACTTATAAAGGTAGCCTTAAGAGACAACGAATCTCACCATGTAAGTGACAATTGCTCTTATCAAGTGTGCAAGCATTAGGGACAATGGCTATCATCATGTAAAGGGCAATTGCTCTCATCAAGTGAGCAAGCATTTAGGGACAACGGCTCCCATAAAGTAAGGTAGAATTGCTCTCAACAAATGAGCCTTTAGGGACAACGGCACTTATCATGTAAGGGACAAATCGCCCTCATAAATTTAGACTTTAGGGACAACGGATCTCATCATGCAAGTAAAATTGCTCTTGTCAAGTGTGCAAGCACTAGGGACAACGGCTATCATCATGTAAAGGACAATTGCTCTCATCAAGTGAGCAAGCGTTTAGGGACAACGGCTCCCATAATTGCTCTCAACAAGTGAGTCTTTAGGGACAACGGCTCTTATTATGTAAGGGACAAATGGCCCTCATAAAGTTAGCCTTTAGGGAGAACAGGTCTCATCATGTAAGTGACAATTGCCCTTATCAAGTGTGCAAGCGTTAGGGACAACGGCTATCATCATGTAAAGGGCAATTGCTCTCCTCAAGTGAGCAATCGTTTAGGGACAACGGATCCCCTAAAGTCAGGTACAGTTGCTCTCAACAAGTGAGCCTTTAGGGACAACCGCTCTTATCATGGAAAAGACAAATTGCCCTTATAAAGGTAAGCTTTAGAGACAACGGATCTCATCATATAAGTGACAATTGCTCTGATCAAGTGTGCAAGCATTAGGGACAACGGCTATCATCATGTAAAGGGCAATTGCTCTCTTCAAGTGAGCAAGCGTTTAAGGACAACGGCTCCCACAAAGTCAGGTACAATTTCTCTCAACAAGTGAGCCTTTAGGGACAACAGCTCTTATCATGGAAGAGACAAATTGTACTTATAAAGGTAGCCTTTAGCGACAACGGATCTCACCATGTAAGTGACAATTGCTCTTATCAAGTATGCAAGCATTATGGACAACGGATATCATCATGTAAAGGGCAATTGCTCTCATCAAGTGAGCAAGCATTTAGGGACAACGGCTCCCATAATTGCTCTCAACAAGTGAGTCTTTAGGGACAACGGCTCTTATCATGTAAGGGAAAAATGGCCCTCATAAAGTTAGCCTTTAGGGACAACAGGTCTCACCATGTAAGTGACAATTGCTCTTGTCAAGTGTGCAAGCAATAGGGACAACGGTTATCATCATGTAAAGGGCAATTGCTCTCATCAAGTGAGCAAGCATTTAGGGACAACGGCTCCCATAAAGTAAGGTAGAATTGCTCTCAACAAATGAGCCTTTAGGGACAACGGCACTTATCATGTAAGGGACAAATCGCCCTCATAAAGTTAGACTTTAGGGACAACGGATCTCATCATGCAAGTAAAATTGCTCTTGTCAAGTGTGCAAGCACTAGGGACAACGGCTATCATCATGTAAAGGACAATTGCTCTCATCAAGTGAGCAAGCGTTTAGGGACAACGGCTCCCATAATTGCTCTCAACAAGTGAGTCTTTAGGGACAACGGCTCTTATTATGTAAGGGACAAATGGCCCTCATAAAGTTAGCCTTTAGGGAGAACAGGTCTCATCATGTAAGTGACAATTGCCCTTATCAAGTGTGCAAGCATTAGGGACAACGGCTATCATCATGTAAAGGGCAATTGCTCTCCTCAAGTGAGCAATCGTTTAGGGACAACGGATCCCCTAAAGTCAGGTACAGTTGCTCTCAACAAGTGAGCCTTTAGGGACAACCGCTCTTATCATGGAAAAGACAAATTGCCCTTATAAAGGTAACCTTTAGAGACAACGGATCTCATCATATAAGTGACAATTGCTCTGATCAAGTGTGCAAGCATTAGGGACAACGGCTATCATCATGTAAAGGGCAATTGCTCTCTTCAAGTGAGCAAGCGTTTAAGGACAACGGCTCCCACAAAGTCAGGTACAATTTCTCTCAACTAGTGAGCCTTTAAGGATAACGGCTCCTATCATGGAAGAGACAAATTGCCCTTATAAAGGTAGCCTTTAGAGACAACGGATCTCATCATGTAAGTGAAAATTGCTCTTATCAAGTGTGGAAGCATTAGGGACAACGGCTATCATCATGTAAAGGGCAATTGCTCTCATCAAGTGAGCAAGAGTTTAGGGACATCGGCTCCCATAAAGTCAGGTACAATTGCTCTCAACAAGTGAGCCTTTAGGGACAACGACTCTCTTCATAGAAGAGACAAATTGCACTTATAAAGGACAAGTCCATTGTATTCACAAGTTGGTTCCTAATGATATTGAATAAGCTAAAAAAAAAACCCTAAAAATCTCTCTTCCTAATGGAGATTTCCGGCCGCCACCCTCCTACCCTTTTCCGGCCATTTTCACCACCTAATTCGTCCTCTCTACTCTCTTTTGAAGGGTATGCAATACAATTAGGTTGTGGATATTCGTTTGAGGGTGGCTGGTAATGCTTTCACTTATAGATCTGATCGGTTATCTCCTTTTTATTGTAATCTAATCCCTAATCGTTCTTAATTGAGTCAGTTATTAAACGATCTTTTATTAGGGTTTAGATTTATTGATTCCTTATTAACCCTAAACGATTTCAACACTTATATATGGATAATCGTTTGTGGTTTTTAACCCTACACGATTTTCTTTTTTAAATCGGTTTTAGGGTTTCATGGTTCTGGCTCGATCGTACAGATTTTAATGGGATTATTTTTCTTCGATCTTCGTGGGTGGTGAGCGTAGCATGTTCATGTTTTGAATCCAGTCGGTTTTCTTAGATCGATTATTGTTAACATGGTACGTTTCTGGGATTGATGTGCTTAATGATGTACGAAACCCTTCTAGGGTTTTGTATCTTCTTTATCTGTTGTGGTTGTAAGTGATGATAGATCTGGTATTATGGTTTTTTGTGCCTGTAAGTCGACTATGGGTCGTGGTGAGGCTGCATTTGTTTTGGAACGTGGGTTTGGGAGAGTATAAAGTTCTTTGCGATGTGTATGCAGTGTTTTGCTGCTGATTTATCTTGGAAGTTAAGTTTTTTAGAATTCTTATTCAAAAATTCTAAGGATCGATTGGTTGTGACAGGATCGTACACGCGTTCATGCTGTTTATAGGGCCTGATCTTTTTGTTGCACATTTGATCTTATGGTTAGGGTATATTCACCCTAGATTCGTTCATGGTGGCCCTATTCATGGTGTTATTGATGATTAATTGGCTGTTTTGAAGGGGATCATGATGTGTAATTTGCAGGTGCTGCATGTAAGTCAAGTTTAGTTGGTTCTTGTTCAAAAATCACTACTCGGATTTCTACTTGTCATTTTGGATGTTGAGGCTTATTGGGTTCTTATCAAATAACTCCTATGATCAGTATTGGATGTTAGGGTTATTC
Source organism: Artemisia argyi (assembly GCA_030686995.1). Classification (NCBI taxonomy): domain Eukaryota; kingdom Viridiplantae; phylum Streptophyta; class Magnoliopsida; order Asterales; family Asteraceae; genus Artemisia; species Artemisia argyi. Next base: position 51,770 of record JARVZY010011000.1, on the reverse strand, counting down.
CCTATTGTATGTACAAGTCCACTGTATTCACAAGTTGGTTCCTAATGATATTTTATGTGCATGTTCAGACTTAGTGGATGGGGCTTGTGTTGGTTTTGTTTGTGGTGTTCGTTGCCATAACAAACAGATTGATATGTTGAAGATCGCTTGTATTCTACATGGTTTCTTCATGGAAGTTAAGGTGGACCGCCATAGTGATATAGAAGGCTCAAGTGCTTTTCTAGAGTAGTATTGTAATTTTTTATAAACTTTTGTCGTTATTGGTAGGTTCACTTTATTGTAAGTTATAGGAATGGTTGTCATTCTTATAGGCGAGTCTGTAAGTGTCCTAAGGGACTGAGGTGAGGGATCTCACCCTCATCCTATGTACTTCAATGTTTTTTGGTGTAATGCATTTCACCGGGGTGAATTAACCCTTTTACCCAAAAAATTGCACTTATAAAGGTAGCCTTTAGAGACAACAGATCTCACCATGTAAGTGACAATTGCTCTTATCAAGTGTGCAAGCATTAGGGACAATGGCTATCATCATGTCAAGGGCAATTGCTCTCATCAAGTGAGCAAACGTTTAGGGAGAACGACTCCCATAAAGTCAGGTACAATTGCTCTCAACAAGTGAGCCTTTAGGGACAACGACTCTAATCATGGAAGAGACAAATTGCACTTATAAAGGTAGTCTTTAGAGACAACGGATCTCACCATGTAAGTGACAATTGCTCTTATCAAGTGTGCAAGCATTATGGACAATGGATATCATCATGTAAAGGTCAATTGCTCTCATCAAGTGAGCAAGCGTTTAGGGACAACGGCTCACATAAAGTCAGGTACAATTGCTCTCAACAAGTGAGCCTTTAGGGACCTCGGCTCTTATCATGGAAGAGACAAATTGCCCTTATAAAGGTACCCTTTAGAGACAACAGATCTCATCATGTAAGTGACAATTGCTCTTATCAAGTTTGCAAGCATTAGGGACAACGGCTATCATCATATAAAGGACAATTGCTCTCATCAAGTGAGCAAGCGTTTAGGGACAATGGCTACCATAAAGTAAGGTACAATTGCTCTCAACAAGTGAGCCTTTAGGGACAACGGCACGTATCATATAAGGGACAAATTGCCCTCCTAAAGTTAGCCTTTAGGGACAACGGGTCTCATCATGTAAGTGACAATTGCTCTTATCAAGTGTGCAAGCATTAGGGACAACGGCTATCATCATGTAAAGGGCAATTGCTCTCATCAAGTGAGCAAGCGTTTAGGGCAGTGGCTCCCATAAAATTAGGAACAATTGCTCTCAACAAGTGAGCCTTTAGGGACAACGGCTCTTATCATGGAAGAGAAAAATTGCCCTTATAAAGGTAGCCTTTAGAGACAACGGATCTCATCATGTAAGTGACAATTGCTCTTATCAAGTGTGCAACCATTAGGGACAACGGCTATCATCATGTAAAGGGCAATTGCTCTCATCAAGTGAGCAAGCGTTTAAGGACAACGGCTCCGATAAAGTCGTACAATTGCTCTCAACAAGTGAGCTTTAGGAACAACGACTCTTATCATGGAAGAGACAAATTGCACTTATAAAGGTAGCTTTTAGAGACAACGGATCTCACCATGTAAGTGACAATTGCTCTTATCAAGTGTGCAAGCATTAGGGACAATGGCTATCATCATGTAAAGGGCAATTGCTCTCATCAACTGAGCAAGCGTTTAGGGACAACGACTCCCATAAAGTCAGGTACAATTGCTCTCAACAAGTGAGCCTTTAAGGACAACGGCTCTTATCATGGAAGAGACACATTGCCCTTATAAAGGTAGCCTTTAGAGACAACGGATCTCATCATATAAGTGACAATTGCTCTTATCAAATGTGGAAGCATTAGGGACAACGGCTATCATCATGTAAAGGGCAATTGCTCTCATCAAGTGAGCAAGCGTTTAGGGACAACGGCTCCCATAAAGTAAGGTAGAATTGCTCTCAAAAAATGAGCCTTTAGGGACAAAACGGCACTTATCATGTAAGGGACAAATTGCCCTCATAAAGTTAGACTTTAGGGACAACGGATCTCATCATGCAAGTAACAATTGCTCTTCTCAAGTGTGCAAGCATTAGGGACAACGGCTATCATCATGGAAAGGACAATTGCTCTCATCAAGTGAGCAAGCGTTTAGGGACAACGGCTCCCATAATTGCTCTCAACAAGTGAGTCTTTAGGGACAACGGCTCTTATCATGTAAGGGAAAAATGGCCCTCATAAAGTTAGCCTTTAGGGACAACAGGTCTCACCATGTAAGTGACAATTGCTCTTGTCAAGTGTGCAAGCAATAGGGACAACGGTTATCATCATGTAAAGGGCAATTGCTCTCCTCAAGTGAGCAAGCGTTTAGGGACAACGGCTCCCCTAAAGTCAGGTACAGTTGCTCTCAACAAGTGAACCTTTAGGGACAACGGCTCTTATCATGGAAGAGACAAATTGCCCTTATAAAGGTAGCCTTTAGAGACAACGGATCTCATGATATAAGTGACAATTTCTCTAATCAAGTGTGCAAGAATTAGGGACAACGACTATCATCATGTAAAGGGCAATTGCTCTCATCAAGTGAGCAAGCGTTTAGGGACAACGGTTCCCATAAAGTCAGGTACAATTGCTCTCAACAAGTGAGCCTTTAGGGACAACGGCTCTTATCATGGAAGAGACAAATTGCACTTATAAAGGTAGCCTTTAGAGACAACGGATCTCATCATGTAAGTGACAATTGATCTTATCAAGTATGCAAGCATTAGGGACAACGGCTATCATCATGTAAAGGGCAATTGCTCTCATCAAGTGAGCAAGCGTTTAGGGACAACGGCTCCCATAAAGTCAGGTACAATTGCTCTCAACAAGTGAGCCTTTAGGGACAACGGCTCTTATCATGGAAGAGACAAATTGCCCTTATAAAGGTAGCCTTTAGAGACAACGGATCTCATCATGTAAGTGACAATTGCTCTTATCAAGTGTGGAGACTGTGATTTATATATTTTGCTAGGGTGAATCCCTTTTACCCAAAAAAAAGCATTAGGGACAACGGCTATCATCATGTAAAGGGGAATTGCTCTCATCAAGTGACCAAGCGTTTAGGGACAACGGCTCCCATAAAGTCAGGTACAATTGCTCTCGACAAGTGAGCCTTTAATGACAACGGCTCTTATCATGGAAGAGACAAATTGCCCTTATAAAGGTAGCCTTTAGAGACAACGGATCTCATCATGTAAGTGACAATTGCTCTTATCAAGTGTCGAGACTGTGATTTATATATTTGGCCAGGGTGAATCCCTTTTACCCAAAAAAAAGCATTAGGGACAACGGCTATCATCATGTAAAGGGCAATTGCTCTCATCAAGTGACCAAGCGTTTAGGGACAACGGCTCCCATAAAGTCAGGTACAATTGCTCTCAACAAGTGAGCCTTTAGGGACAACGACTCTTATCATAGAAGAGACAAATTGCACTTATAAAGGTAGCCTTTAGAGACAACAGATCTCACCATGTAAGTGACAATTGCTCTTATCAAGTGTGCAAGCATTAGGGACAACGGCTATCATCATGTCAAGGGCAATTGCTCTCATCAACTGAGCAAGCGTTTAGGGACGACACCCATAAAGTCAGGTACAATTGCTATCAACAAGTGAGCCTTTAGGGACAACGGCTCTTATCATGGAAGAGACAAATTGCCCTTATAAAGGTAGCTTTTGAGACAACTGATCTCATTATGTAAGTGACAATTGCTCTTATCAAGTGTGCAAGCATTAGGGACAACGGCAATCATCACGTAAAGGGCAATTGCTCTCATCAAGTGAGCAAGCGTTTAGGGACAACGACTCCCATAAAGTCAGGTACAATTGCTCTAAAAAAGTGAGCCTTTAGGGACAACGGCTCTAATCATTGAAGAGACAAATTGCACTTATAAAGGTAGCCTTTAGAGACAACGGATCTCATCATGTAAGTGACAATTGCTCTTATCAAGTGTGCAAGCATTAGGGAGAACGGCTATCATCATGTAAAGGGCAATTGCTCTCATCAAGTGAGCAAGCGTTTAGGGACAACGGCTCCCATAAAGTCAGGTACAATTGCTCTCAACAAGTGAGCCTTTAGGGACAACAGCTCTTATCATGGAAGAGACAAATTGCCCTTATAAAGGTAGCCTTTAGAGACAACGGATCTCATCATGTAAGTGAGAATTGCTCTTATCAAGTGTGCAAGCATTAGGGACAACGGCTATCATCATATAAAGGACAATTGCTCTCATCAAGTGAGCAAGCGTTTAGGGACAACGGCTACCATAAAGTAAGGTACAATTACTTTCAACAAGTGAGTCTTTAGGGACAACGGCTTGTATCATATAAGGGACAAATTGCCCTCATAAAGTTAGCCTTTAAGGAAAACGGGTCTCATCATGTAAGTGACAATTGCTCTTATCAAGTGTGCAAGCATTTGGGACAACGGCTATCATCATGTAAAGGGCAATTGCTTTCATCAAGTGAGCAAGCGTTTAGGGCAACGGCTCCAATAAAGTCAGGTACAATTACTCTAAACAAGTGAGCCTTTAGAGACAACGGCTCTTATCATGGAAGAGACAAATTGCCCTTATAAAGGTAGCCTTTAGAGACAACGGATCTCATGATATAAGTGACAATTGCTCTAATCAAGTGTGCAAGAATTAGGGACATCTACTATCATCATGTAAAGGGCAATTGCTCTTATCAAGTGAGCAAGCGTTTAGGGATAACGGCTCCCATAAAGTCAGGTACAATTGCTCTGAACAAGTGAGCCTTTAATGACAACGGCTCTTATCATGGAAGAGACAAATTGCACTTATAAAGGTAGCCTTTAGAGACAACGGATCTCACCATGTAAGTGACAATTGCTCTTATCAAGTGTGCAAGCATTATGGACAACGGATATCATCATGTAAAGGGTAATTGCTCTCATCAAGTGAGCAAGCATTTAGGGACAACGACTCCCATAAAGTTAGGTACAATTGCTCTAAACAAGTGAGCCTTTAAGGACAACGGCTCTTATCATGGAAGAGACAAATTGCCCTTATAAAGGTAGCCTTTAGAGACAATGAATCTCATCATGTAAGTGACAATTGCTCTTATCAAGTGTGGAGACTGTGATTTATATATTTTGCCAGGGTGAATCCCTTTTACCCAAAAAAAGCATTAGGGACAACGGCTATCATCATGTAAAGGGCAATTGCTCTCTTAAAGTGACCAAGCGTTTAGGGACAACGGCTCCCATCAAATCAGGTACAATTGCTCTAAACAAGTGAGCCTTTAGGGTCAACGGCTCTTATCATGGAAGAGACAAACTGCCCTTATAAAGGTAGCCTTTAGAGACAACGGATCTCATCATGCAAGTGACAATTGCTCTTATCAAGTGTGCAAGCATTAGGGACAACGACTATCATCATGTAAAGGGCAATTGCTCTTATTAAGTGTGCAAGCGTTCAGGGAAAACGGCTCCCATAAAGACAGGTACAATTGCTCTCAACAAGTGAGCCTTTAGGGACAACGACTCTTATCATAGAAGAGACAAATTGCACTTATAAAGGTAGCCTTTAGAGACAACAGATCTCACCATGTAAGTGACAATTGCTCTTATCAAGTGTGCAAGCATTAGGGACAACGGCTATCATCATGTCAAGGGCAATTGCTCTCATCAACTGAGCAAGCGTTTAGGGACAACGACTCTCATAAAGTCAGGTACAATTGCTCTCAACAAGTGCGCCTTTAGGGACAACGGCTCTTATCATGGAAGAGACAAATTTCCCTTATAAAGGTAGCCTTTAGAGACAACGGATCTCATCATGTATGTGACAATTGCTCTTATCAAGTGTGCAAGCATTAGGGACAACGGCTATCATCATGTAAAGGGCAATTGCTCTCATCAAGTGAGCAAGCGTTTACGGACAACGGCTCCCATAAAGTCAGGTACAATTGCTCTCAACAAGTGAGCCTTTTGGGACAACGACTCTTATCATGGAAAAGACAAATTGCACTTATAAAGGTAGCCTTTAGAGACAACGGATCTCACCATATAAGTGACAATCCCTCTTATCAAGTGTGCAAGCATTAGGGACAATGGTCATCATGTAAAGGGCAATTGCTCGCATCAACTGAGCAAGCGTTTAGGGACAACGGCTCCCATAAAGTCAGGTACAATTGCTCTCAACAAGTGAGCCTTTAAGGACAACGGCTCTTATCATGGAAGAGACACATTGCCCTTATAAAGGTAGCCTTTAGAGACAACGGATCTCATCATGCAAGTGACAATTGCATTTATCAAGTGTGAAGCATTAGGGACAACGGCTATCATCATGTAAAGGGCAATTGCTCTCATTAAGTGTGCAAGCGTTCAGGGAAAACGGCTCCCATAAAGTCAGGTACAATTGCTCTGAACAAGTGAGCCTTTAGGGACAACGACTCTTATCATAGAAGAGACAAATTGCACTTATAAAGGTAGCCTTTAGAGTCAACAGATCTCACCATGTAAGTGACAATTGCTCTTATCAAGTGTGCAAGCATTAGGGACAACGGCTATCATCATGTCAAGGGCAATTGCTCTCATCAACTGAGCAAGCGTTTAGGGACAACGACTCCCATAAAGTCAGGTACAATTGCTCTCAACAAGTGCGCCATTAGGGACAACGGCTCTTATCATGGAAGAGACAAATTGCCCTTATAAAGGTAGCCTTTAGAGACAACGGATCTCACCATGTAAGTGACAATTGCTCTTATCAAGTGTGCAAGCATTACGGATAACGGATATCATCATGTAAAGGGCAACTGCTTTCATCAAGTGAGCAAGCGTTTAGGGACAACGGCTCCCATAAAGTCAGGTACAATTGCTCTCAACAAGTGAGCCTTTAGGGACAACGGCTCTTATCATGGAAGAGACAAATTGCCCTTATAAAGGTAGCCTTTAGAGACAACGGATCTCATCATGTAAGTGACAATTGCTCTTATCAAGTGTGCAAGCATTAGGGACAACGGCTATCATCATATAAAGGACAATTGCTCTCATCAAGTGAGCAAGCGTTTAGGGACAACGGCTACCATAAAGTAAGGTACAATTGCTCTCAACAAGTGAGTCTTTAGGGACAACGGCTTGTATCATATAAGGGACAAATTGCCCTCATAAAGTTAGCCTTTAAGGACAACGGGTCTCATCATGTAAGTGACAATTGCTCTTATCAAGTGTGCAAGCATTAGGGACAACGGCTATCATCATGTAAAGAGCAATTGCTCTCATCAAGTGAGCTAGCGTTTAGGGCAACGGCTCCAATAAAGTCAGGTACAATTACTCTAAACAAGTGAGCCTTTAGGGACAACGGCTCTTATCATGGAAGAGACAAATTGCGCTTATAAAGGTAGCCTTTAGAGACAACGGATCTCATCATGTAAGTGACAATTGCTCTTTTCAAGTGTTCAAGCATTAGGGACAACGGCTATCATCATGTAAAGGGAAATTGCTCTCATCAAGTGAGCAAGCATTTAGGGACAACGGCTCCCATAAAGTCAGGTACAATTGCTCTCAACAAGTGAGCCCTTAAGGACAACGGCTCTTATCATAGAAAAGATAAATTGCACTTATAAAGGTAGCCTTTAGAGACAACGGATCTCATCATGTAAGTGACAATTGCACTTATCAAGTGTGAAGCATTAGGGACAACGGCTATCATCATGTAAAGGGCATTTGCTCTCATTAAGTGAGCAACCGTTTAGGGACAACGGCTCCCATAAAGTCAGGAACAATTGCTCTCAACAAGTGAGCCTTTAGGGACAACGGCTCTTATCATGGAAGCGACAAATTGCCCTTATAAAGGTAGCCTTTAGGGTCAACGGCTCTTATCATGGAAGAGACAAACTGCCCTTATAAAGGTAGCCTTTAGAGACAACGGATCTCATCATGCAAGTGACAATTGCTCTTATCAAGTGTGCAAGCATTAGGGACAACGACTATCATCATGTAAAGGGCAATTGCTCTCATTAAGTGTGCAAGCGTTCAGGGAAAACGGCTCCCATAAAGACAGGTACAATTGCTCTCAACAAGTGAGCCTTTAGGGACAACGACTCTTATCATAGAAGAGACAAATTGCACTTATAAAGGTAGCCTTTAGAGACAACAGATCTCACCATGTAAGTGACAATTGCTCTTATCAAGTGTGCAAGCATTAGGGACAACGGCTATCATCATGTCAAGGGCAATTGCTCTCATCAACTGAGCAAGCGTTTAGGGACAACGACTCTCATAAAGTCAGGTACAATTGCTCTCAACAAGTGCGCCTTTAGGGACAACGGCTCTTATCATGGAAGAGACAAATTTCCCTTATAAAGGTAGCCTTTAGAGACAACGGATCTCATCATGTATGTGACAATTGCTCTTATCAAGTGTGCAAGCATTAGGGACAACGGCTATCATCATGTAAAGGGCAATTGCTCTCATCAAGTGAGCAAGCGTTTAGGGACAACGGCTCCCATAAAGTCAGGTACAATTGCTCTCAACAAGTGAGCCTTTTGGGACAACGACTCTTATCATGGAAAAGACAAATTGCACTTATAAAGGTAGCCTTTAGAGACAACGGATCTCACCATATAAGTGACAATCCCTCTTATCAAGTGTGCAAGCATTAGGGACAATGGCTATCATCATGTAAAGGGCAATTGCTCGCATCAACTGAGCAAGCGTTTAGGGACAACGGCTCCCATAAAGTCAGGTACAATTGCTCTCAACAAGTGAGCCTTTAAGGACAACGGCTCTTATCATGGAAGAGACACATTGCCCTTATAAAGGTAGCCTTTAGAGACAACGGATCTCATCATGCAAGTGACAATTGCATTTATCAAGTGTGAAGCATTAGGGACAACGGCTATCATCATGTAAAGGGCAATTGCTCTCATTAAGTGTGCAAGCGTTCAGGGAAAACGGCTCCCATAAAGTCAGGTACAATTGCTCTGAACAAGTGAGCCTTTAGGGACAACGACTCTTATCATAGAAGAGACAAATTGCACTTATAAAGGTAGCCTTTAGAGTCAACAGATCTCACCATGTAAGTGACAATTGCTCTTATCAAGTGTGCAAGCATTAGGGACAACGGCTATCATCATGTCAAGGGCAATTTCTCTCATCAACTGAGCAAGCGTTTAGGGACAACGACTCCCATAAAGTCAGGTACAATTGCTCTCAACAAGTGCGCCATTAGGGACAACGGCTCTTATCATGGAAGAGACAAATTGCCCTTATAAAGGTAGCCTTTAGAGACAACGGATCTCACCATGTAAGTGACAATTGCTCTTATCAAGTGTGCAAGCATTACGGATAACGGATATCATCATGTAAAGGGCAACTGCTCTCATCAAGTGAGCAAGCGTTTAGGGACAACGGCTCCCATAAAGTCAGGTACAATTGCTCTCAACAAGTGAGCCTTTAGGGACAACGGCTCTTATCATGGAAGAGACAAATTGCCCTTATAAAGGTAGCCTTTAGAGACAACGGATCTCATCATGTAAGTGACAATTGCTCTTATCAAGTGTGCAAGGATTAGGGACAACGGCTATCATCATATAAAGGACAATTGCTCTCATCAAGTGAGCAAGCGTTTAGGGACAACGGCTACCATAAAGTAAGGTACAATTGCTCTCAACAAGTGAGTCTTTAGGGACAACGGCTTGTATCATATAAGGGACAAATTGCCCTCATAAAGTTAGCCTTTAAGGACAACGGGTCTCATCATGTAAGTGACAATTGCTCTTATCAAGTGTGCAAGCATTAGCGACAACGGCTATCATCATGTAAAGAGCAATTGCTCTCATCAAGTGAGCAAGCGTTTAGGGCAACGGCTCCAATAAAGTCAGGTACAATTACTCTAAACAAGTGAGCCTTTAGGGACAACGGCTCTTATCATGGAAGAGACAAATTGCGCTTATAAAGGTAGCCTTTAGAGACAACGGATCTAATCATGTAAGTGACAATTGCTCTTTTCAAGTGTTCAAGCATTAGGGACAACGGCTATCATCATGTAAAGGGAAATTGCTCTCATCAAGTGAGCAAGCATTTAGGGACAACGGCTCCCATAAAGTCAGGTACAATTGCTCTCAACAAGTGAGCCCTTAAGGACAACGGCTCTTATCATAGAAAGGATAAATTGCACTTATAAAGGTAGCCTTTAGAGACAACGGATCTCATCATGTAAGTGACAATTGCACTTATCAAGTGTGAAGCATTAGGGACAACGGCTATCATCATGTAAAGGGCATTTGCTCTCATTAAGTGAGCAACCGTTTAGGGACAACGGCTCCCATAAAGTCAGGAACAATTGCTCTCAACAAGTGAGCCTTTAGGGACAACGGCTCTTATCATGGAAGAGACAAATTGCCCTTATAAAGGTAGCCTTTAGAAACAACGGATCTCATCATGTAAGTGACAATTGCTCTTATCAAGTGTGCAAGCATTAGGGACAACGGCTATCATCATATTGCTCTCATCAAGTGAGCAAGCGTTTAGGGACAACGGCTCCCATAAAGTCAGGTACAATTGCTTTCAACAAGTGAGCCTTTTGGGACAACGACTCTTATCATGGAAAAGACAAATTGCACTTATAAAGGTAGCCTTTAGAGACAACGGATCTCACCATATAAGTGACAATCCCTCTTATCAAGTGTGCAAGCATTAGGGACAATGGCTATCATCATGTAAAGGGCAATTGCTCGCATCAACTGAGCAAGCGTTTAGGGACAACGGCTCCCATAAAGTCAGGTACAATTGCTCTCAACAAGTGAGCCTTTAAGGACAACGGCACTTATCATGGAAGAGACACATTGCCCTTATAAAGCTAGCCTTTAGAGACAACGGATCTCATCATGCAAGTGACAATTGCACTTATCAAGTGTGAAACATTAGGGACAACGGCTATCATCATGTAAAGGGCAATTGCTCTCATTAAGTGTGCAAGCGTTCAGGGAAAACGGCTCCCATAAAGTCAGGTACAATTGCTCTCAACAAGTGAGACTTTAGGGACAACGACTCTTATCATAGAAGAGAAAAATTGCACTTATAAAGGTAGCCTTTAGAGACAACAGATCTCACCATGTAAGTGACAATTGCTCTTATCAAGTGTGCAAGCATTAGGGACAACGGCTATCATCATGTCAAGGGCAATTGCTCTCATCAACTGAGCAAGTGTTTAGGGACAACGACTCCCATAAAGTCAGGTACAATTGCTCTCAACAAGTGCGCCTTTAGGGACAACGGCTCTTATCATGGAAGAGACAAATTGCCCTTATAAAGGTAGCCTTTAGAGACAACGGATCTCATCATGTAAGTGACAATTGCTCTTATCAAGTGTGCAAGCATTAGGGACAACGGCTATCATCACGTAAAGGGCAATTGCTCTCATTAAGTGAGCAAGCGTTTAGGGACAACGACTCCCATAAAGTCAGGTACAATTGCTCTAAAAAAGTGAGCCTTTAGGGACAACGGCTCTAATCATTGAAGAGACAAATTGCACTTATAAAGGTAGCCTTTAGAGACAACGGATCTCACCATGTAAGTGACAATTGCTCTAATCAAGTGTGCAAGCATTACGGATAACGGATATCATCATGTAAAGGGCAATTGCTCTCATCAAGTGAGCAAGCGTTTAGGGCAACGGCTCCAATAAAGTCAGGTAGAATTACTCTAATCAAGTGAGCCTTTAGGGACAACGGCTCTTATCATGGAAGAGACAAATTGCGCTTATAAAGGTAGCCTTTAGAGACAACGGATCTCATCATGTAAGTGACAATTGCTCTTTTCAAGTGTTCAAGCATTAGGGACAACGGCTATCATCATGTAAAGGGAAATTGCTCTCATCAAGTGAGCAAGCATTTAGGGACAACAGCTCCCATAAAGTCAGGTACAATTGCTCTCAACAAGTGAGCCCTTAAGGACAACGGCTCTTTTCATAGAAGAGATAAATTGCACTTATAAAGGTAGCCTTTAGAGACAACGGATCTCATCATGTAAGTGACAATTGCACTTATCAAGTGTGAAGCATTAGGGACAACGGCTATCATCATGTAAAGGGCATTTGCGCTCATTAAGTGAGCAACCGTTTAGGGACAACGGCTCCCATAAAGTCAGGTACAATTGCTCTCAACAAGTGAGCCTTTTGGGACAACGACTCTTATCATGGAAAAGACAAATTGCACTTATAACGGTAGCCTTTAGAGACAACGGATCTCACCATGTAAGTGACAATCCCTCTTATCAAGTGTGCAAGCATTAGGGACAGTGGCTATCATCATGTAAAGGGCAATTGCTCGCATCAACTGAGCAAGCGTTTAGGGACAACGGCTCCCATAAAGTCAGGTACAATTGCTCTCAACAAGTGAGCCTTTAAGGACAACGGCTCTTATCATGGAAGAGACACATTGCCCTTATAAAGGTAGCCTTTAGAGACAACGGATCTCATCAAGCAAGTGACAATTGCACTTATCAAGTGTGAAGCATTAGGGACAACGGCTATCATCATGTAAAGGGCAATTGCTCTCATCAAGTGACCAAGCGTTTAGGGACAACGGCTCCCATAAAATCAGGTACAATTACTCTCAACAAGTGAGCCTTTAGGGTCAACGGCTCTTATCATGGAAGAGACAAACTGCCCTTATAAATGTAGCCTTTAGAGACAACGGATCTCATCATGCAAGTGACAATTGCTCTTATCAAGTGTGCAAGCATTAGGGACATCGGCTATCATCATGTAAAGGGCAATTGCTCTCATTAAGTGTGCAAGCGTTCAGGGAAAACGGTTCCCATAAAGTCAGGTACAATTGCTCTCAACAAGTGAGCCTTTAGGGACAACGACTCTTATCATAGAAGAGACAAATTGCACTTATAAAGGTAGCCTTTAGAGACAACAGATCTCACCATGTAAGTGACAATTGCTCTTATCAAGTGTGCAAGCATTAGGGACAACGGCTATCAATATGTCAAGGGCAATTGCTCTCATCAAGTGAGCAAGCGTTTAGGGACAACGACTCCCATAAAGTCTTTTTTTTTTGGTAAAGGGGAGTAATCCTGCACCCGGTAAAATACATTAATCAAAAACGTTTAAGTACAATGGAAGAGAGTGAGTCTCTCATCGAAGTCCCTAAGGACACTACCACTACAACTATATAAGAATGACAGGCCATTCTTATAACTACCAGATCTAAATACAACTAACGATGACTAGCAACAAAAATACAATATATCACAACTCAAATAAAATTGAAGTCTTCTTAGTCATCCTCGCGATCCAGATCATAAACATGCGAACATCCAGCTTCAAACAAATTGCGTCTTCTATTAGTATTATGCAAAGCATAATCTAATAACCTAATAAGAGTGACTTCCGTAGCAAATAAATTTGAAGCATAAACATGGTCTAAGCGACCCAACCTCTAGCATATCCGAGCTTGAACAAATCTTCCAACAAATCCGAGTGACACACAAGAAGACTACCATGATCAAGTCAATGCAAAATTCCATAGCAAATGCTAACCCACACCTCCAATGATCACACAAAGACTGAAGTAATTAACATCCATCGCACACCAGCCCTTCACATGTATGTAATCACTAAAGGAATTACATATGAGTTGAACACCCATGTACATCAAAACATGACCCAACCATCAATCAACTAATAGAAACACGCATGCCCCATATTATAGATATCACAATCCAAACCACATGATTGGTTGAATCATACACACAAACAAGCTCTATACACCCAAAACATGCTGATCCAAAGAAAATACATACGTACCATGCATGCTGATCCATAAAGATCAAATAATAACAATGTATACGAGCTCACAAACTGAATATCCATCTCCCCAACCCACGATCATGGTTTAACCATTAAGAACATAACCAACGAGCATCAAACAACCCCTTGCAAAGGTTAACAATCAGTTCAGCAACCAGATTCAACATCACGAACAAGCAGTAAGCACCATACACCATTGAATGTAAAAACCAAAAGGTTTTATAATCGTTATAAGGCCATTCCAGCAAAACATTCCTCAAAAAATAGGCAATCAGCACCGTGAGGATAATATATGCAAGCAATCGATCTTTAGATACAATCAAAACCGACATGTAATCACCATTAAAAGATCGACATAAAGTCAGGTACAATTGCTCTAAAAAAGTGAGCCTTTGGGGACAACGGCTCTAATCATTGAAGAGACAAATTGCACTTATAAAGGTAGCCTTTAGAGACAACGGATCTCACCATGTAAGTGACAATTGCTCTTATCAAGTGTGCAAGCATTACGGATAACGGATATCATCATGTAAAGGGCAATTGCTCTCATCAAGTGAGCAAGCGTTTAGGGACAACGGCTCCCATAATGTCAGGTACAATTGCTCTCAACAAGTGAGCCTTTAGGGACAACGGCTCTTATCATAGAAGAGACAAATTGCCCTTATAAAGGTAGCCTTTAGAGACAACGGATCTCATCATGTAAGTGACAATTGCTCTTATCAAGTGTGCAAGCATTAGGGACAACGGCTATCATCATATAAAGGAAAATTGCTCTCATCAAGTGAGCAAGCGTTTAGGGACAACGGCTACCATAAAGTAAGGTACAATTGCTCTCAACAAGTGAGTCTTTAGGGAAAACGGCTTGTATCATATAAGGGACAAATTGCCCTCATAAAGTTAGCCTTTAAGGACAACGGGTCTCATCATGTAAGTGACAATTGCTCTTATCAAGTGTGCAAGCATTAGGGACAACGGCTATCATCATGTAAAGGGCAATTGCTCTCATCAAGTGAGCAAGCGTTTAGGGCAACGGCTCCAATAAAGTCAGGTACAATTACTCTAAACAAGTGAGCCTATAGGGACAACGGCTCTTATCATGGAAGAGACAAATTGCGCTTATATAGGTAGCCTTTAGAGACAACAGATCTCATCATGTAAGTGACAATTGCTCTTTTCAAGTGTTCAAGCTTTAGGGACAACGGCTATCATCATGTAAAGGGAAATTGCTCTCATCAAGTGAGCAAGCATTTAGGGACAACGGCTCCCATAAAGTCAGGTACAATTGCTCTCAACAAGTGAGCCCTTAAGGACAACGGCTCTTATCATAGAAGAGATAAATTGCACTTATAAAGGTAGCCTTTAGAGACAACGGATCTCATCATGTAAGTGAAAATTGCACTTATCAAGTGTGAAGCATTAGGGACAACGGCTATCATCATGTAAAGGGCATTTGCTCTCATTAAGTGAGCAACCGTTTAGGGACAACGGCTCCCATAAAGTCAGGAACAATTGCTCTCAACAAGTGAGCCTTTAGGGACAACGGCTCTTATCATGGAAGAGACAAATTGCCCTTATAAAAGTAGCCTTTAGAAACAACGGATCTCATCATGTAAGTGAAAATTGCACTTATCAAGTGTGCAAGCATTAGGGACAACGGCTATCATCATGTAAATGGCAATTGCTCTCATCAAGTGAGCAAGTGTTTAGGGACAACGGCTCCCATAAAGTCAGGTACAATTGCTCTCAACAAGTGAGCCTTTAGGGACAACGACTCTTATCATGGAAAAGACAAATTGCACTTATAAAGGTAGCCTTTTGAGACAACGGATCTCACCATGTAAGTGACAATCCCTCTTATCAAGTGTGCAAGCATTAAGGACAATGGCTATCATCATGTAAAGGGCAATTGCTCGCGTCAACGGAGCAAGCGTTTAGGGACAACGGCTCCCATTAAGTCAGGTACAATTGCTCACAACAAGTGAGCCTTTAAGGACAACGGCTATTATCATGGAAGAGACAAATTGCCTTTATAAAGGTAGCCTTTAGAGACAACGGATCTCATCATATAAGTGACAATTGCTCTTATCAAATGTGGAAGCATTAGGGACAACGGCTATCATCATGTAAAGGGCAATTGCTCTCATCAAGTGAGCAAGCGTTTAGGGACAACGGCTCCCATAAAGTAAGGTAGAATTGCTCTCAACAAATGAGCCTTTAGGGACAAAACGACACTTATCATGTAAGGGACAAATCGCCCTCATAAAGTTAGAGGGACAACGGATCTCATCATGCAAGTAACAATTGCTCTTGTCAAGTGTGCAAGCATTAGGGACACCGGCTATCATCATGTAAAGGACAATTGCTCTCATCAAGTGAGCAAGCGTTTAGGGACAACGGCTCCCATAATTGCTCTCAACAAGTGAGTCTTTAGGGACAACGCCTCTTATCATGTAAGGGACAAATGGCCCTCATAAAGTTAGCCTTTAGGGACAACAGGTCTCATTATGTAAGTGACAATTACTCTTGTCAAGTGTGCTAGCATTAGGGACAACGGCAATCATCATGTAAAGGGTAATTGCTCTCCTCAAGTGAGCAAGCGTTTAGGGACAACGGCTCCCCTAAAGTCAGGTACAGTTGCTCTCAACAAGTGAGCCTTTACGGACAACGGCTCTTATCATGGAACAGACAAATTGCCCTTATAAAGGTAGCCTTTAGAGACAACGGATCTCATGATATAAGTGACAATTGCTCTAATCAAGTGTGCAAGCATTAGGGACAACGACTATCATCATGTAAAGGGCAATTGCTCTCATCAAGTGAGCAAGCATTTAGGGACAACGGCTCCCATAAAGTCAGGTACAATTGCTCTCAACAAGTGAGCCTTTAGGGACAATGGCTCTTATCATGAAAGAGACAAATTGCACTTATAAAGGTAGCCTTTAGAGACAACGGATCTCACCATGTAAGTGACAATTGCTCTTATCAAGTGTGCAAGCATTATGGACAACGGATATTATCATGAAAAGGGCAATTGCTCTCATCAAGTGAGCAAGCATTTAGGGACAACGACTCCCATAAAGTTAGGTACAATTGCTCTCAACAAGTGAGCCTTTAAGGACAACGACTCTTATTATGGAAGAGACAAATTGCCCTTATAAAGGTAGCCTTTAGAGACAACGGATCTCATCATGTAAGTGACAATTGCTCTTATCAAGCGTGGAGACTGTGATTTATATATTTTGCCAGGGTGAATCCCTTTTACCAAAAAAAAAGCATTAGGGACAACGGCTATCATCATGTAAAGGGCAATTGCTCTCATCAAGTGAGCAAGCGTTTAGGGACAACGGCTCCCATAAAATCAGGTACAATTGCTCTCAACAAGTGAGCCATTAGGGTCAACGGCTCTTATCATGGAAGAGACAAATTGCCCTTATAAAGTTAGCCTTTAGAGACAACGGATCTCATCATGCAAGTGACAATTGCTCTTATCAAGTGTGCAAGCATTAGGGACAACGGCTATCATCATGTAAAGGGCAATTGCTCTCATTAAGTGTGCAAGCGTTCAGGGAAAACGGCTCCCATAAAGTCAGGTACAATTGCTCTCAACAAGTGAGCCTTTAGGGACAACGACTCTTATTATAGAAGAGACAAATTGCACTTATAAAGGTAGCCTTTAGAGGCAACAGATCTCACCATGTAAGTGACAATTGCTCTTATCAAGTGTGCAAGCATTAGGGACAACGGCTATCATCATGTCAAGGGCAATTGCTCTCATCAACTGAGCAAGCGTTTAGGGACAACGACTCCCATAAAGTCAGGTACAATTGCTCTGAACAAGTGAGCCTTTAGGGACAACGGCTCTTATCATGGAAGAGACAAATTGCCCTTATAAAGGTAGCCTTTAGAGACAACGGATATCATCATGTAAGTGACAATTGCTCTTATCAAGTGTGCAAGCATTAGTTACAACGGCTATCATCATGTAAAGGGCAATTGCTCTCATCAAGTGAGCAAGCGTTTAGGGACAACGACTCCCATAAAGTCAGGTACAATTGCTCTTAAAAAGTGAGCCTTTAGGGACAACGGCTCTAATCATGGAAGAGACAAATTGTACTTATAAAGGTAGCCTTTAGAGACAACGGATCTCACCATGTAAGTGACAATTGCTCTTATCAAGTGTGCAAGCATTACAGATAACGGATATCATCATGTAAAGGGCAATTGCTCTCATCAAGTGAGCAAGCGTTTAGGGACAAGGGCTCCCATAAAGTCAGGTACAATTGCTCTCAACAAGTGAGCCTTTATGGACAACGGCTCTTATCATGGAAGAGACAAATTGCCCTTATAAAGGTAGCCTTTAGAGACAACGGATCTCATCATGTAAGTGACAAATGCTCTTATCAAGTGTGCAAGCATTAGGGACAATGGCTATCATCACATAAAGGACAATTGCTCTCATCAAGTGAGCAAGCGTTTAGGGACAACGGCTACCATAAAGTAAGGTACAATTGCTCTCAACAAGTGAGCCTTTAGGGACAACGGCTCTTATCATGGAAGAGACAAATTGCCCTTATAAAGGTAGCCTTTAGAAACAACGGATCTCATCATGTAAGTGACAATTGCTCTTAACAAGTGTGCAAGCATTAGGGACAACGGCTATCATCTTGTAAAGGGCAATTGCTCTTATCAAGTGAGCAAGCGTTTAGGGACAACGACTCCCATAAAGTCAGGTACAATTGCTCTCAACAAGTGAGCCTTTAGGGACAATGACTATTATCATGGAAGAGACAAATTGCACTTATAAAGGTAGCCATTAGAGACAACGGATCTCATCCTGTAAGTGACAATTGCTCTTATCAAGTGTGCAAGCATTAGGGACAACGGCTATCATCACATAAAGGACAATTGCTCTCAACAAGTGAGCAAGCGTTTAAGGACAACGACTACCATAAAGTAAGGTACAATTGCTCTCATCATAGCGATCCAGATCTTCACCCAAAGAAACCCATAATCAAGTTTCCCCGCCTTCCAAGTGCTCTTCCGAATCAAATCCATTTGCGTCTTCTATTAGTATTATGCAATAAGCATAATCTAATAACCTAATAAGAGTGGAATCGATAGCAATCAAATTTGAAACATAACCATGGTCTAAGCGACCCTACCTTCCAGCATATACTTGAACCCATCTTCCAATAAATCCGAGAGAAACACTTGAAGACAGCCAATGATCAAGTCACAATGCACCACACCTCCCATGATCACACAAAGACTTAAAATATTAGCATGAATACACACCAACCCTTTAAACTCACATGTGATCACTAAAGGAAATCGCCAAACTGTTGCAAAACCATGCACACGGTATTACAAATCTTGTACCAACCCTCAATCAACGAATAGAAACACGCATGTTCCATATTATTAATAACACAATCCAAACCACATGATAGGTTGAAACATAAAATGATCCAAGCTCTATACACCCAATACATGCTGCTTAAAATTAAAATTACAACCGTACCATGCATGTTGATCCGAGCACCAATAATGATAGTGTATAAGAGCAAATAGCCAATAGTACAATACCCACAAACCAGTAACATCGATCAAAACATTAGATAAGATTGACAACATGACTTTGAAACGATGCATAAGGATCCCAAACCGCAACAACCAGCAGCAACAAAACCAAGACTTAATGTAACTTGAATGATCAGCAGGTCTTGGCTCGAGCCAAGGGCTTTTGAACAAGATACCCTCACAAACTTGTCTACCATCTCTCTCGATACCCCCAAAGCAGTTGACTACCATTCGTTCACAAACTTCCAATCAGAATTAATCACCCCTCTTCCAACCTTATGGCAATACAAACCCTATCAAAGGGTAACAACCAAAAAATATTTTTTTTGGGTAAAGGGGAATAATCCTGTACCCCGGTAAATTGCATAAATCAAAAATCATTTAAGAGAGTTCAATGGTAATGTGTTTAATAAGGTCAAGGCTTTGAGGGTTGAACTTAAGAGAGTTCAGCATGAGTTGGATAAGGAGCCTAATAATCCTTGCCTTAGAGAAGAAGAGTATGTGTTTTGTAAAGCTTATCAGGAAGCCGTTAGGGATGAGGCTAGTTTACTTAGACAAAAAACCAAGGTTCAATGGTTAAAAGATGGTGATCAGATGGGCGATTTTCTGATTTCTCTCCTACCTCACTAAATCGATCTCTAAGCTTCTAAATCTTGTCCTACTCCTCATAACGATTGTGTTTTGGACGGTTAACTTGATTAATTCAGTCCTATAACATTGTTTTTATTTGGATTCAGACCTGGTTTTCTTAGGGTTTCGGTTTTTTTTTAGGGTTTTCATATACATCACATATCCTGGATCAAGTAAAGACTCTGGGTTTCCGACAAGCTACCGCCGCATCCATTTCATTAGGAATTGAAACAGAATATCCTTTTGGTCCTCCTCGAAAAACACCTTCCTTTTTTGAACCCGTTTTTAAAGATATAGACTACAAAGTCGAAATAAGAAATTTTAATTTTAGAGTTCAAAGAGTTTTAAAAAAAATAACAAAGCAACAAGAAAAAGCATTTTTCTTTTTAAAACAAATACTTTTAAAAGGAAAGAAAATTCCATTATTTATACCGAGAGAAATATATGAATCAAGTGAAACTCAAACAGAAAAGGATTCGATAATCAGCACTCAGATAATTCATGAATCATTTAGTCAAAATGGTGTTTCGATTATTTCTTAACCGACTTTATTCATTCTGATTCAATCATGGAAGTCGGTTAGGATCCTTGGTGCTTTATTTATATGCCTCGACTTGTTAGAGGTACACGGTTTGAAGATAGACGTTGATCTTTTGTTTTTTTGTTATCGTTTTTAGGGTTTCGCTATTAGGGTTTCTTTGTTTCGATTTTCTTTCTGTTTTCATTATGGAGAAAGGTGGCTTTGTTGAGGTTGATGTTGATAGTTTTGAAGCTAGAATGGCTAAATTGAAGAAGGATTCTCGTATATCTGATGGGAAACAGCCACGACAAGCTTTTAGGGTTCTCACAAACCCTAAATTGGATTCGTTAAACCAGGTTACAAACGATATGGCTGTTAGTGGATCTAATGTCAATGCTATGGATGCTAGGGGTGAAGTTGATAATGTTGCTGCTACGGTTAGCAGCATGGATACTGGTGCTACATGTGAGGATGGATACACGGATGAGGTATTTGGTTCTTATTTTATGTCTAACACATCTTGTATGCCTAACGTGGGGATTGGATTTTTTCCTCCTATTACTACTACTTCTAAAGATACAACTGTTGATGCTAACTTACCTAAGGGTGATGGTGTTGGTGTATCTAATATGGCGGGCAGATTTACTCTTGTTAATGATGCGACACAAGATAAAAATAAGATCATGGGTATTTCTAATGATTCCAATCCTATTATGCATTCTGTTGATGGGAATTCAGTTCCTAAATCTTATGTTGGTGTAACTAATGGTACGAATAATGCTACTACTAAAGTGAAACCTAATTTTCGTACGGTTAAGGTGGATAATGTGTTTAAGGGGGTCGATATCTCTATTCCCCGTAAGGTCGTTCAAAATATTAGTTCGAAATTTGAGTTTACCCTTTATGGTTATTTTATTGGGAAGCGTATTGCTTTTCCCGTGGTGGAATATTTTGCTCGTAACAATTGGGCAAAGCATGGTTTAAAACGAGTTATGATGAATGATAATGGTTTTTTCTTCTTTAAGTTTGATTCCCAGGCTGGTTTGGATGCTATTTTAGAAGGGGGTCCATGGATGATTAAAAATAGCCCTATTATTCTTAAAAAGTGGACTATGAATACAAGCTTAAAGAAAGAGGAATTAACACGTATTCCAGTATGGGTTAAGCTTCATGATGTTCCATTGCAGGTGTTTTCGGAAGATGGTATTAGTATTATTGCTACGCACTTAGGTACTCCAATAATGCTTGATTCTTATACTAGTGCAATGTGTATTGATTCCTGGGGAAGAAGCAGCTTTGCTAGATGTTTAATTGAGATTGATTCTCATGCTGATCTTAAGGAGTCAATTACAGTTGGTGTCCCTCTTGTGGACAGTCTTGGATTCACATCTGAAATAATCCGGGTAGAGTATGAATGGAAACCTCCTAGGTGCGATGTTTGTTTGATATTTGGCCATTCTACAGATTGTTGTCCTAAGAAAGTTATGCCTACACCAGTTGTGGAGAAATCTAATGATGAGGATGGTTTTCAACTGGTGGGAAAAAAGAAAAATAAAAAGAAGGGTATGGTTAAGGATAATAATGTGGCTAAGGGGTTCCCTGTGGGCAAGAATATGTATTATAGACCTAAAGCTGTTGCAACTCCACCTCAACCATCAGCAGGTGCAGCTAGTACTTCTGGTCCTCCTCTTGAAAAGGTGGATGTCGCTTCATCTAGTAGTACTTTTCAGTCCAAGGAGAGTATTAGCCCGTCTCATAATGAGAATGTTACAACAAACAACCAAACTACCAAGGTAAGTTCCTCTAAACCGAATGCTAATATTTCCACTTCTAATCCCTTTGATGCTTTGGCTATGGATGAGGGTGGTCAGGAGGATACTAAGCTTGATGAGGAGGAGGTTGTTAATGTTTTTGATGAATCTGGTAATTTATTTGATCAATCGGGGGCAAGCACTTCCGTTCTCAATGTGCCCGATGTTTAGTATTGCTTCATGGAATATATAAGGGGTCTGAACCGTGCCCCTAAACAAAAAGAGGTTCGTCAGGTTGTTAATGAGAATAATCTTAGTGTGTGTGCTATTTTGGAGTCTCATGTGGATGCGTCGGGTGTGTTCGATACTTGTCGTAAGTGGAAATGGACATCTAATGGGAATCTTTGTACTAAGGGTTCTCGTATCATTCTGGGCTGGAATGATGATATTGTTGATGTTATGGTTATGGCTTCTACTAACCAAGTTATGCATGTGCAGGTTAATGTTCGTAATGAAAACAAAACCATTTTTTGTTCTTTTGTTTATGCAGATAATTATTATGTTAATCGGAGAGCGCTTTGGAGTAACCTTGATAGCCATGCTAAATTCATGCGTAGTAGACCTTGGGTATTATTGGGCGACTTTAATGCTGCCCTTAATTTGGAGGATCATTCGTGTGGTGGTTATGCTCCTGATATTGCTATGCGTGAATTCAAAGAATGTGTCTTGAATATGGAGGTTTCGGATGTTAATAGTACGGGGCTGCATTTTACATGGAATCAAAAACCAAGAGGCTCTAATGGTACGTTAAAGAAGATTGATAGAATAATGGGTAATTTAAAGTTTGGTGATGAGTTCCCGGGTTCGTTTGCTATTTTCCAACCATACCGTATTTCTGATCATTCTCCTTGTGTTCTTCGTATTCCTCAAGTGGCTAAGCTCAAACCTAAACCTTTCAAGTTCTCTAATTTCTTGGTGCATAAAAAAGGTTTTATTGATACTGTTACTTTGGGGTGGAATCTTGGTGTGAATGGATGTGCTATGTATCGTGTTGTTAAACGTTTGAAGGGGCTGAAATCTTCGTTTCGTAAGCTCTTATATAATCAAGGGAATCTTCATGATAGGGTTAATACCCTTCGTAAGGAGTTAGATGAGGTCCAAACTGCTATTGATAAAGACCCGTTTAATTCAGCCCTTCGTGATGATCATGCTCATTACCTTCTTGCTTTCAAGGAGGCAATTTTAGATGAGGAACGATTTTTAAAGCAAAAATCTAAAGTTCAATGGCTTCAAGAAGGTGATTCTAATACGGCTTATTTTCATAATGTTGTTAAGAGTAAAAGTGCTCGTAATCGAATTGATGTGGTTCGGGATGCGGCTAATGTTTTGTATGAAGGTAATGCTGTTGCTGGGGCGTTTGTTTCTCATTATGAGCAGTTTCTGGGTATTGAAGGGGACTGTTCTCCTCTTGATGATCATACTTTATTCTCGAATGTCCTTAATCCGCAAATGGCTGATTTTATGGTGAGAGATATTACGGATTCTGAAATTCGGGAAGCCATTTTCTCGATGGGGGACGATAAAGCTCCTGGTCCGGATGGGTACACTGCTGCTTTCTTTAAGAAAGCATGGTCTGTTGTGGGGCCTGATGTTATGAGTGCTATTCGGGATTTCTTCTCAAATGGTAAGCTTCTTAAGGAAATAAATCACACGATTATATCTCTGATCCCTAAAGTGTCTACCCCGTCTAAGATTACTGATTATAGGCCTATCTCTTGCTGCAATGTGTTGTTTAAATGCATTAGTAAAATAATTGCTAATCGTGTTAAAGATAGCCTTGGTCATCTTGTTAGTATTAACCAGTCTGCGTTTGTTCCTGGGCGGCGTATTTCTGATAATATTTTGCTTACACAAGAACTGATGAGGAATTATCATAGAGGGAGAGGTCCGCCTAGATGTGCTTTTAAAGTTGATATTCAAAAGGCGTATGATACGGTTGATTGGGCGTTTCTTAGGTCAATTCTGATTGGTTTTGGGTTCCATCCTAAAATGGTCAATTGGATTATGGTTTGTGTCTCTACTACATCGTATTCCATATGTGTTAATGGGGATCTTCATGGCTGGTTCCAAGGTAAGCGAGGTCTTCGGCAAGGTGACCCGTTATCTCCTTACTTGTTTACTTTGGTTATGGAGGTTTTAACCCTTATTTTACAGAAAAAGGTTGCTAATACGGCGGAGTTTCAGTTTCATCATTTATGTGAGCAACAGCGTATTATTAACCTTTGTTTTGCAGATGATCTTTTCTTATTCTCTAGAGGCCACCCTGATTCGGTTAATGTTATTATGCAAGCTTTGGAGGATTTCAAGAATGTTTCGGGTCTTGTTCCGAGTATTCCCAAGAGTACTGCTTTTTTCTGTAATGTTCCTAGTGGCTTGAAAGCAATGATTCTTCAGTCTATGCCATTTGCAGAAGGTTCTCTTCCGGTTAGATATTTGGGTGTTCCTCTCATTTCATCTCGGCTTCTTTATAGGGATTGCAAGGTTCTTGTGGAGAAATTAGAAGGGCGAGTGAATGATTGGCGTAATAAGTTTCTTTCGCTGGCAGGTAGGCTGCAATTGATCAGATCCGTGTTGTCTTCGATGCATATTTATTGGGCTTCTGTTTTCATTCTTCCTGCTCGTATTATTCATGATTTGGAGCAGCTCATGAGGGGTTTCTTATGGTGTCAAGGGGAAATGAAAAAGGGTAAGGCTAAAGTGGCGTGGGATTCTGTTTGTATGCCTAAGAGTGAAGGTGGTCTTGGTATTCGTAGAATGGCAGATTTTAATATTGCTCTTATGACTACGCATATTTGGAGTATTTTAACTAACAAAGAGTCTTTATGGGTCCAATGGATTCATTCTTACAAACTTCGTGGAAGGAGTTTTTGGGATGTTCCTTGCTTGGGAGATGTTAGTTGGGGTTGGCGTAAGCTGCTTGCTATTAGACCGAAGGTACGTCCGTTTATTTGGCATATGATCAAAAATGGTAGGTCTACTTCTGTTTGGTTTGACATGTGGAGTGAGATTAGCCCTCTTCGCAATATTCTCACCCCTAGAGACATTAGTCGGGCTGGTCTCACTTTATCGGACTCTGTTTATGATGTTATTGTTAATGGTTCTTGGAGATGGCCTGCTGATTGGTATTCTAGATTTCCGAATTTAGCTAATCTCCCTATTCCTAATCTTGTGGATGATGCTGATGATGTTTTATTATGGAGGGATTTGGATGGTAATGTTAGGCCTTTTTCGGTTGCTTTAGCTTGGGAATCCATTCGTGCAAGAGATGTTCAAGTCGATTGGGTTTTAATTCCGTGGTTTCCTCACTGTATTCCTAGGCATGTGGTGCATTTATGGCTTGTTATTAGGCAGAAGTTGAAAACTCAAGATAGGCTGCGGGAATCTGATGTTGGGCCTAATGTTGATTTAAGTCTCCTTCGATGCCCTCTTTGTGATACTGTACCGGATTCTCACACTCACTTGTTTTTTGAGTGTCCATTTTCTTTGCAGGTTTGGTTACAGGTTCGATCCTTAGCTGGCATGGATGCTATCTCGCCTTTGCTGGATGATGCTATTGAGTTTATTATTCCTATTGCTAAAGGGCGTTCTGTTGTTACTATTCTTTCTCGGTTAGTGCTTGCGGCTACATCATACTTCATTTGGATGGAACGTAATTCTAGGCTTTTTAATAATAAGAAGTCTACTGTTGATGAGGTGGTCCAAGCTATTGTCTCTACCCTTCGGTTGAAGCTGGTTACCTTCAAGTTCAAGAAGTTAACCACTCGGTCTCGTCTAATGCTGGATAAATGGAAGATTCCAAGTGCTTGTTATTTTCACGAAGGGAGTGCCAGGTAAGGGTTGTACTCTTTTTCCCTACTCCAAGGTTTTTCCCTATGGGTTTTTCTTGGAAAGGGTTTTTAAGGAGGCAAACTGCCTGGGTCGCCTTGCTCCCTTCGTGCTTATGGATGGATGCGGGACGTTCGCTTGATTCAAGATTTTTCTTGTTCTTATACCTAGTTAGGTGCTTTGTAATATAGCTAGGTTTGTGATGTTTATGGCCTGTCATAAACTCTTGTTCATCAAGCTTTTGCTTGAGGTTAATGTGGTACTTCAGCCACATTCCATTTGTACTTAACGATTTTTTGGTTATATATTTACCGGGGTTAACCCCTTTACCAAAAAAAGAAACCAACAAGAGTATTATCATAACGGTTCAAAACACCCTCCATAGCAGCCTTTGGAAGTAAAGTATCATGGTTCTCAATACGCACCTCATTAACCAAAGACCGAAAATTAACCTTCCTAGTTACCCTTTCCGGATTCACCACATTAGCAAACGAAGTAGGACCACTCATATTAGCACTTGTGTTTGATCCGCCCCCATTAGAACTGTCACCCACGTTATAAGTATTGGGCACTTTATCAGAACTAGCCTTGAAAACCTCCTCCACACTAGTATACTTCTGGGTTTTCATAGCCACACTAAATGACGTATTAGGACTAGTAACATTATTGGCATTCGAACCACCCGAAGTATTCAAAGAGGAAGACGCCATGTTAGCAATATCACTATCAAGTTTCTTCATGGCATCATCAAAATGCTTGTGCGCGTTAGCAATTAATTGCTCCACGTCAGGCTGCGTTTCAACCACACTAGGCTGTACCGTATCATCCAAATCAACCTTATCATTAACCTTAATCCCCACATCAGCCCCTTGTGCCACATCTCCAACACTAGTGTCAACCGTAACCCCACTAATCCCAACCGAATCAGTAGAAGAATCACCAAGTGAAACCGGCTTCACTTGTTTATCAATCATGCTAGGTTGTGTTGTAGCACCCGAAGTACTCACGTGATCATTAATACCCTCTGGTCTTGATGTGCTTTGAGGATTAACGACCCTCATAGCTTGCCTAGGCTGAGTAACACCGGCGTCCTCAACCTCATCTCCTTTCAAGCGTTTCATACGAGCAGCTAACACTCCTACATCAACACTAGGAACGTTAGCAACCTTCTTAGCAATCTTAGGACTCAAAAAACCCCTATTCATCTCTCAAATCCAGCAGCAAAACAACCAACAAAGAATAATCAAACAAGCAGCAAGCATGCGACCCGAATAAAGAAGATAAAACCCTAATCGATAACGATTAGGGTTTATAGCGATAATAACCAAAAAACTAGCCTCCCACCATGATAATCGTCGAACAGTAATGATATAAATTGAGAACAATCGACTATAAATAAAGAAACAAAACCGACTAGATCAAAGTCGGCTAATAAATCCAAGCGATTACAAGAAACCCTAATAAATCGATCCAATAGAACCGACAATAAACTAGTTCAAATCACTCCCGAACTGGACTGGAATCAATAGACATGAATGTAAATCAATCCCAAGAACAGATTAGAGCAAGAAGAACGAAGATTTAGAGTCGATTTGATGGAGGATGATGCGATCAGATTTAGGGATGTTAGGGTTCGGTCGCTTATCATGTACGGGACAAATTACCCTCATAAACATAGACTTTAGGGACAACGGATCTCATCATGCAAGTAACAATTGCTCTTGTCAAGTGTGCAAGCATTAGGGACAACGACTATCATCATGTAAAGGACAATTACTCTCATCAAGTGAGCAAGCGTTTAGGGACAATGGCTCCCATAATTGCTCTCAACAAGTGAGTCTTTATGGACAATGGCTCTTATCATGTAAGGGACAAATGGCCCTCATAAAGTTAGCCTTTAGGGACAACGGGTCTCATCATGTAAGTGACAATTGCTCTTATCAAGTGTGCAAGCATTAGGGACGACGGCTATCATCATTGAAAGGGTAATTGCTCTCATCAAGTGAGCAAGCGTTTGGGGACAACGGCTCCCGTAAAGTCAGGTACTATTGCTCTTAACAAGTGAGCCTTTAGGGACAACGGCTCTTATCATGGATGAGACAAATTGCCCTTATAAAAGTAGCCTTTAGAGACAACGGATCTCATCATGTAAGTGACAATTGCTCTTATCACTGTGCAAGCATTAGGGACAACGACTATCATCATGTAAAGGGCAATTGCTCTCATCAAGTGAGCAAGCGTTTAGGGACAACGGCTCGCATAAAGTCAGGTACAATTGCTCTCAACAAGTGAGCCTTTAGGGACTACGGCTCTTATCATGGAAGAGACAAATTGCACTTATAAAGGTAGCCTTTAGAGACACCGGATCTCACCATGTAAGTGACAATTGCTCTTATCAAGTGTGCAAGCATTAGGGACAACGGCTATCATCATGTAAAGGCCAATTCCTCTCATCAACTGAGCAAGCTTTTAAGGACAACGGCTCCCGTAAAGTCAGGTACAATTGCTCTCAACAAGTGAGCCTTTAAGGACAACGGCTCTTATCATGGAAGAGACAAATTGCCCTTATAAAGGTAGCCTTTAGAGACAACGGATCTCATCATGTAAGTGACATTTGCTCTTATCAAGTGTGGAAGCATTAGGGACAACGGCTATCATCATGTAAAGGGCAATTGCTCTCATCAAGTGAGCAAGCGTTTAGGGACAACGGCTCGCATAAAGTCAGGTACAATTGCTCTCAACAAGTGAGCTTTAAGGACAACGGCTCATATCATGGAAGAGACAAATTGTCCTTATAAAGGTAGCCTTTAGAGACAACGAATCTCATCATGTAAGTGACAATTGCTCTTATCAAGTGTGGAAGCATTAGTGACAACGGCTATCATCATGTAAAGGGCATTTGCTCTCATCAAGTGAGCAAGCGTTTAGGGACAACGGCTCCCATAAAGTCAGGAACAATTGCTTTCAACCTTTAGGGACAATTGTTCATATCATGGAAGAGACAAATCGCCCTTATAAAGGTAGCCTTATGAGACAACGGATCTTATCATGTAAGTGACAATTGCTCTTATCAAACGTGGAAGCATTAGGGACAACGGCTATCATCATGTAAAGGGAAATTGCTCTCATCAAGTGAGCAAACGTTTAGGGACAACGTCTCCCATAATTGCTATCAACAAGTGAGTCTTTAGGGACAACGGCTCTTATCATGAAAGGGACAAATGGCCCTCATAAAGTTAGCCTTTAGGGACAACAGGTCTCATCATGTAAGTGACAATTGCTCATATCAAGTGTGCAAGCAATATGGACAACGAATATCATCATGTCAAGGGCAATTGCTCTCATCAAGTGAGCAAGCGTTTAGGGACAACGACTCCCATAAAGTCAGGTACAATTGCTCTCAACAAGTGAGCCTTTAGGGACAACAGCTCTAATCATGGAAGAGACAAATTGCACTTTTAAAGGTAGACTTTAGAGACAACGGATCTCACCATGTAAGTGACAATTGCTCTTATCAAGTGTGCAAGCATTATGGATAACGGATATCATCATGTAAAGGGCAATTGCTCTCATCAAGTGAGCAAGCGTTTAGGGACAACGACTCCCTTAAAGTCAGGTACAATTGCTCTCAACAAGTGAGCCTTTAGGGACAACGGCTCTTATCATGGAAGAGACAAATTGCCCTTATAAAGGTAGCCTTTAGAGACAACGGATCTCATCATGTAAGTGACAATTGCTCTTATCAAGTGTGCAAGCATTAGGGACAACGGCTATCAACATATAAAGGACAATTGATCTCATCAAGTGAGCAAGCGTTTAGGGACAACGGCTACCATAAAGTAAGGTACAATTGCTCTCAACAAGTGAGTCTTTAGGGACAACGGCTTGTATCATAAAAGGGACAAATTGCCCTCATAAAGTTAGCCTTTAGGGACAACGGGTCTCATCATGTAAGTGACAATTGCTCTTATCAAGTGTGCAAGCATTAGGGACAACGGCTATCATCATGTAAAGGGCAATTGCTCTCATCAAGTGAGCAAGCGTTTAGGGCAACGGCTCCCATAAAGTCACTTACAATTACTCTAAACAAGTGAGCCTTTAGGGACAACGGCTCTTATCATGGAAGAGACAAATTGCGCTTATAAAGGTAGCCTTTAGAGACAACGGATCTCATCATGTAAGTGACAATTGCTATTTTCAAGTGTTCAAGCATTAGGGACAACGGCTATCATCATGTAAAGGGAAATTGCTCTCATCAAGTGAGCAAGCATTTAGGGACAACGGCTCCCATAAAGTCAGGTACAATTGCTCTCAACAAGTGAGCCCTTAAGGACAACGGCTCTTATCATAGAAGAGATAAATTGCACTTATAAAGGTAGCCTTTAGAGACAACGGATCTCATCATGTAAGTGACAATTGCACTTATCAAGTGTGAAGCATTAGGGACAACGGCTATCATCATGTAAAGGGCATTTGCTCTCATTAAGTGAGCAACCGTTTAGGGACAACGGCTCCCATAAAGTCAGGAACAATTGCTCTCAACCTTTAGGGACAATTGTTCTTATCATAGAAGAGACAAATTGCCCTTATAAAGGTAGCCTTTAGAGAGAACGGATCTCATCATGTAAGTGACAATTGCTCTTATCAAACGTGGAAGCATTAGGGACAACGGCTATCATCATGTAAAGGGCAATTGCTCTCATCAAGTGAGCAAGCGTTTAGGGACAACGGCTCCCATAAAGTAAGGTAGAATTGCTCTCAACAAATGAGCCTTTAGGGACAACGGCACTTATCATGTAAGGGACAAATCGCCCTCATAAACATAGACTTTAGGGACAACGGATCTCATCATGCAAGTGACAATTGCTCTTGTCAAGTGTGCAAGCATTAGGGACAACGGCTATCATGATGTAAAGGACAATTGCTCTCATCAAGTGAGCAAGCGTTTAGGGACAACGTCTCCCATAATTGCTATCAACAAGTGAGTCTTTAGGGACAACGGCTTTTATCATGTAAGGGAGAAATGGCCCTCATAAAGTTAGCCTTTAGGGACAACAGGTCTCATTATGTAAGTGACAATTGCTCTAATCAAGTGTGCAAGCAATATGGACAACGGCTATCATCATGTAAAGGGCAATTGCTCTCATCAACTGAGCAAGCTTTTAGGGACAACGGCTCCTGTAAAGTCAGGTACAATTGCTCTCAACAAGTGAGCCTTTAAGGACAACGTCTCTTATCATGGAAGAGACAAATTGCCCTTATAATGGTTGCCTTTAGAGACAACGGATCTCATCATGTAAGTGACAATTGCTCTTATCAAGTATAGAAGCATTAGGGACAACGGCTATCATCATGTAAAGGGCAATTTCTTTCATCAAGTGAGCAAGCGTTTAGGGACAACGGCTCCCATAAAGTCAGGTACAATTGCTCTCAACAAGTGAGCCTTTAGGGACAACGACTCTTAGCATGGAAAAGACAAATTGCACTTATAAAGGTAGCCTTTAGAGACAACGGATCTCACCATGTAAGTGACAATCCCTCTTATCAAGTTTGCAAGCATTAGGGACAATGGCTATCATCATGTAAAGGGCAATTGCTCGCATCAACGGAGCAAGCGTTTAGGGACAACGGCTCCCAAAAAGTCAGGTACAATTGCTCACAACAAGTGAGCCTTTAAGGACAACGGCTGTTATCATGGAAGAGACAAATTGCCTTTATAAAGGTAGCCTTTAGAGACAACGGATCTCATCATATAAGTGACAATTGCTCTTATCAAATGTGGAAGCATTAGGGACAACGGCTATCATCATGTAAAGGACAATTGCTCTCATCAAGTGAGCAAGCGTTTAGGGACAACGGCTCCCATAATTGCTCTCAACAAGTGAGTCTTTAGGGACAACGGCTCTTATCATGTAAGGGACAAATGGCCCTCATAAAGTTAGCCTTTAGGGACAACAGGTCTCATCATGTAAGTGACAATTGCTCTTTTCAAGTGTGCGAGCATTAGGGTCAACGGCAATCATCATGTAAAGGGCAATTGCTCTCATCAAGTGAGCAAGCGTTTAGGGACAACGGCTCCCATAAAGTCAGGTACAATTGCTCTCAACAAGTGAGCCTTTAGGGACAACGGCTCTTATCATGGAAGAGACAAATTGCACTTATAAAGGTAGCCTTTAGAGACAACGGATCTCACCATGTAAGTGACAATTGCTCTTATCAAGTGTGCAAGCATTTTGGACAATGGATATCATCATGTAAAGGGCAATTGCTCTCATCAAGTGAGCAAGCATTTAGGGACAACGACTCCCATAAAGTTAGGTACAATTGCTCTCAACAAGTGAGCCTTTAAGGACAACGGCTCTTATCATGGAAGAGACAAATTGCCCTTATAAAGGTAGCCTTTAGAGACAACGGATCTCTTCATGTAAGTGACAATTGCTCTTATCAAGTGTGGAGACTGTGATTTATATATTTTGCCAGGGTGAATCCCTTTTACCAAAAAAAAAGCATTAGGGACAACGGCTATCATCATGTAAAGGGCAATTGCTCTCATCAAGTGAGCAAGCGTTTAGGGACAACGGCTCCCATAAAATCAGGTACAATTGCTCTCAACAAGTGAGCCTTTAGGGTCAACGACTCTTATCATGGAAGAGACAAATTGCCCTTATAATGGTAGCCTTTAGAGACAACGGATCTCATCATGCAAGTGACAATTGCTCTTATCAAGTGTGCAAGCATTAGGGACAACGGCTATCATCATGTAAAGGGCAATTGCTCTCATTAAGTGTGCAAGCGTTCAGGGAAAATGGCTCCCATAAAGTCAGGTACAATTGCTCTCAACAAGTGAGCCTTTAGGGACAACGACTCTTATTATAGAAGAGACAAATTGCACTTATAAAGGTAGCCTTTAGAGGCAACAGATCTCACCATGTAAGTGACAATTGCTCTTATCAAGTGTGCAAGCATTAGGGACAACGGCTATCATCATGTCAAGGGCAATTGCTCTCATCAACTGAGCAAGCGTTTAGGGACAACGACTCCCATAAAGTCAGGTACAATTGTTCTCAAAAAGTGAGCCTTTAGGGACAACGGCTCTAATCATGGAAGAGACAAATTGCCCTTATAAAAGTAGCCTTTAGAGACAACGGATATCATCATGTAAGTGACAATTGCTCTTATCAAGTGTGCAAGCATTAGTTACAATGGCTATCATCACGTAAAGGGCAATTGCTCTCATCAAGTGAGCAAGCGTTTAGGGACAACGACTCCCATAAAGTCAGGTACAATTGCTCTCAAAAAGTGAGCCTTTAGGGACAACGGCTCTAATCATGGAAGAGACAAATTGTACTTATAAAGGTAGCCTTTAGAGACAACGGATCTCACCATGTAAGTGACAATTGCTCTTATCAAGTGTGCAAGCATTACAGATAACGGATATCATCATGTAAAGGGCAATTGCTCTCATCAAATGAGCAAGCGTTTAGGGACAAGGGCTCCCATAAAGTCAGGTACAATTGCTCTCAACAAGTGAGCCTTTATGGACAACGGCTCTTATCATGGAAGAGACAAATTGCCCTTATAAAGGTAGCCTTTAGAGACAACGGATCTCATCATGTAAGTGACAAATGCTCTAATCAAGTGTGCAAGGATTAGGGACAACGGCTATCATCACATAAAGGATAATTGCTCTCATCAAGCGAGCAAGCGTTTAGGGACAACGGCTACCATAAAGTAAGGTACAACTGCTCTCAACAAGTGAGCCTTTAGGGACAACGGCTCTTATCATGGAAGAGACAAATTGCCCTTATAAAGGTAGCCTTTAGAAACAACGGATCTCATCATGTAAGTGACAATTGCTCTTATCAAGTGTGCAAGCATTAGGGACAACGGCTATCATCTTGTAAAGGGCAATTGCTCTTATCAAGTGAGCAAGCGTTTAGGGACAACGACTCCTATAAAGTCAGGTACAATTGCTCTCAACAAGTGAGCCTTTAGGGACAATGACTATTATCATGGAAGAGACAAATTGCACTTATAAAGGTAGCCTTTAGAGACAACGGATCTCATCATGTAAGTGACAATTGCTCTTATCAAGTGTGCAAGCATTAGGGACAACGGTTATCATCACATAAAGGACAATTGCTCTCAACAAGTGAGCAAGCGTTTAGGGACAACGGCTACCATAAAGTAAGGTATAATTGCTCTCAACAAGTGAGCCTTTAGGGACAACGGCTCTTATCAAGGAAGAGACAAATTGCCATTATAAAGGTAGCCTTTAGAAACAACGGATCTCATCATGTAAGTGACAATTGCTCTTATCAAGAGTGCAAGCATTAGGGACAACGGCTATCATCATGTAAAGGCCAATTCCTCTCATCAACTGAGCAAGCTTTTAGGGACAACGGCTCCCGTAAAGTCAGGTATAATTGCTCTCAACAAGTGAGCCTTTAAGGACAACGGCTCTTATCATGGAAGAGACAAATTGCCCTTATAAAGGTAGCCTTTAGAGACAACGGATCTCATCATGTAAGTGACATTTGCTCTTATCAAGTGTGGAAGCATTAGGGACAACGGCTATCATCATATAAAGGGCAATTGCTCTCATCAAGTGAGCAAGCGTTTAGGGACAACGGCTCCCATAAAGTAAGGTAGAATTGCTCTCAACAAATGAGCCTTTAGGGACAACGGCACTTATCATGTACGGGACACATTACCCTCATAAACATAGACTTTAGGGACAACGGATCTCATCATGCAAGTGACAATTGCTCTTGTCAAGTGTGCAAGCATTAGGGACAACGACTATCATCATGTAAAGGACAATTACTCTCATCAAGTGAGCAAGCGTTTAGGGACAATGGCTCCCATAATTGCTCTCAACAAGTGAGTCTTTATGGACGATGGCTTTTATCATGTAAGGGACAAATGGCCCTCATAAAGTTAGCCTTTAGGTACAACGGGTCTCATCATGTAAGTGACAATTGCTCTTATCAAGTGTGCAAGCATTAGGGACGACGGCTATCATCATTGAAAGGGTAATTGCTCTCATCAAGTGAGCAAGCGTTTGGGGACAACAGCTCCCGTAAAGTCAGGTACTATTGCTCTTAACAAGTGAGCCTTTAGGGACAACGGCTCTTATCATGGAAGAGACAAATTGCCTTTATAAAAGTAGCCTTTAGAGACAACGGATCTCATCATGTAAGTGACAATTGCTCTTATCAAGTGTGCAAGCATTAGGGACAACGGCTATCATCATGTAAAGGGCAATTGCTCTCATCAAGTGAGTAAGCGTTTAGGGACAACGGCTCGCATAAAGTCAGGTACAATTGCTCTCAACAAGTGATCCATTAGGGACTACGGCTCTTATCGTGGAAGAGACAAATTGCACTTATAAAGGTAGCCTTTAGAGACAACGGATCTCACCATGTAAGTGACAATTGCTCTTATCAAGTGTGCAAGCATTAGGGACAACGACTATCATCATGTAAAGGGCAATTGCTCTCATCAAGTGAGCAAGCGTTTAGGGACAATGGCTCGCATAAAGTCAGGTACAATTGCTCTCAACAAGTGAGCCTTTAAGGACAACGGCTCTTATCATGGAAGAGACAAATTGTCCTTATAAAGGTAGCCTTTAGAGACAACGGATCTCATCATGTAAGTGACAATTGCTCTTATCAAGTGTGGAAGCATTAGTGACAACGGCTATCATCATGTAAAGGGCATTTGCTCTCATCAAGTGAGCAAGCGTTTAGGGACAACGGCTCCCATAAAGTCAGGAACAATTGCTCTCAACCTTTAGGGACAATTGTTCTTATCATGGAAGAGACAAATCGCCCTTATAAAGGTAGCCATTAGAGACAACGGATCTCATCATGTAAGTGACAATTGCTCTTATCAAACGTGGAAGCATTAGGGACAACGACTATCATCATGTAAAGGGAAATTGCTCTCATCAAGTGAGCAAGCGTTTAGGGACAACGTCTCCCATAATTGCTGTCAACAAGTGAGTCTTTAGGGACAACGGCTCTTATCATGTAAGGGACAAATGGCCCTCATAAAGTTAGCCTTTAGGGACAACAGGTCTCATCATGTAAGTGACAATTTCTCATATCAAGTGTGCAAGCAATATGGACAACGAATATCATCATGTCAAGGGCAATTGATCTCATCAAGTGAGCAAGAGTTTAGGGACAACGACTCTCATAAAGTCAGGTACAATTGCTCTCAACAAGTGAGCCTTTAGGGACAACAGCTCTAATCATGGAAGAGACAAATCGCCCTTATAAAGGTAGCCTTTAGAGACAACAGATCTCATGATACAAGTGACAATTGCTCTAATCAAGTGTGCAAGCATTAGGGACAACGACTATCATCATTTAAAGGGCAATTGCTCTCATCAAGTGAGCAAGCGTTTAGGGACAACGGCTCCCATAAAGACAGGTACAATTGCTCTCAACAAGTGAGCCTTTAAGGACAACGGCTCATATCATGGAAGAGACAAATTGTCCTTATAAAGGTAGCCTTTAGAGACAACGAATCTCATCATGTAAGTGACAATTGCTCTTATCAAGTGTGGAAGCATTAGTGACAACGGCTATCATCATGTAAAGGGCATTTGCTCTCATCAAGTGAGCAAGCGTTTAGGGACAACGGCTCCCATAAAGTTAGGAACAATTGCTCTCAACCTTTAGGGACAATTGTTCATATCATGGAAGAGACAAATGGCCCTTATAAAGGTAGCCTTTAGAGACAACGGATCTCATCATGTAAGTGACAATTGCTCTTATCAAACGTGGAAGCATTAGGGACAACGGCTATCATCATGTAAAGGGAAATTGCTCTCATCAAGTGAGCAATAGTTTAGGGACAACGTCTCCCATAATTGCTGTCAACAAGTGAGTCTTTAGGGACAACGGCTCTTATCATGAAAGGGACAAATGGCCCTTATAAAGTTAGCCTTTAGGGACAACAGGTCTCATCATGTAAGTGACAATTGCTCATATCAAGTGTGCAAGCAATATGGACAACGAATATCATCATGTCAAGGGCAATTGCTCTCATCAAGTGAGCAAGCGTTTAGGGACAACGACTCCCATAAAGTCAGGTACAATTGCTCTCAACAAGTGAGCCTTTAGGGACAACAGCTCTAATCATGGAAGAGACAAATTGCACTTATAAAGGTAGCCTTTAGAGACAACGGATCTCACCATGTAAGTGACAATTGCTCTTATCAAGTGTGCAAGCATTATGGATAACGGATATCATCATGTAAAGGGCAATTGCTCTCATCAAGTGAGCAAGCGTTTAGGGACAACGGCTCCCATAAAGTCAGGTACAATTGCTCTCAACAAGTGAGCCTGTAGGGACAACGGCTCTTATCATGGAAGAGACAAATTGCCCTTATAAAGGTAGCCTTTAGAGACAACGGATCTCATCATGTAAGTGACAATTGCTCTTATCAAGTGTGCAAGCATTAGGGACAACGGCTATCAACATATAAAGGACAATTGCTCTCATCAAGTGAGCAAGCGTTTAGGGACAACGGCTACCATAAAGTAAGGTACAATTGCTCTCAACAAGTGAGTCTTTAAGGACAACGGCTTGTATCATAAAAGGGACAAATTGCCTTCATAAAGTTAGCCTTTAGGGACAACGGGTCTCATCATGTAAGTGACAATTGCTCTTATCAAGTGTGCAAGCATTAGGGACAACGGCTATCATCATGTAAAGGGCAATTGCTCTCATCAAGTGAGCAAGCGTTTAGGGCAACGGCTCCCATAAAGTCACTTACAATTACTCTAAACAAGTGAGCCTTTAGGGACAACGGCTCTTATCATGGAAGAGACAAATTGCGCTTATAAAGGTAGCCTTTAGAGACAACGGATCTCATCATGTAAGTGACAATTGCTCTTTTCAAGTGTTCAAGCATTAGGGACAACGGCTATCATCATGTAAAGGGAAATTGCACTCATCAAGTGAGCAAGCATTTAGGGACAACGGCTCCTATAAAGTCAGGTACAATTGCTCTCAACAAGTGAGCCCTTAATGACAACGGCTCTTATCATAGAAGAGATAAATTGCACTTATAAAGGTAGCCTTTAGAGACAACGGATCTCATCATGTAAGTGATAATTGCACTTATCAAGTGTGAAGCATTAGGGACAACGGCTATCATCATGTAAGGGGCATTTGCTCTCATCAAGTGAGCAAGCGTTTAGGGACAACGGCTCCCATAAAGTCAGGAACAATTGCTCTCAACCTTTAGAGACAATTGTTCTTATCATGGAAGAGACAAATTGCCCTTATAAAGGTAGCCTTTAGAGACAACGGATCTCATCATGTAAGTGACAATTGCTCTTATCAAACGTGGAAGCATTAGGGACAACGGCTATCATCATGTAAAGGGCAATTGCTCTCATCAAGTGAGCAAGCGTTTAGGGACAACGGCTCCCATAAAGTAAGGTAGAATTGCTCTCAACAAATGAGCCTTTAGGGACAACGGCACTTATCATGTAAGGGACAAATCGCCCTCATAAATATAGACTTTAGGGACAACGGATGTCATCATGCAAGTGACAATTGCTCTTGTCAAGTGTGCAAGCATTAGGGACAACGGCTATCATGATGTAAAGGACAATTGCTCTCATCAAGTGAGCAAGCGTTTAGGGA
Organism: Artemisia argyi; assembly: GCA_030686995.1. Lineage (NCBI taxonomy): Eukaryota > Viridiplantae > Streptophyta > Magnoliopsida > Asterales > Asteraceae > Artemisia > Artemisia argyi. The sequence goes on along the minus strand of JARVZY010011000.1, from coordinate 12,903 downwards.
CAACGTCTCCCATAATTGCTATCAACAAGTGAGTCTTTAGGGACAACGGCTCTTATCATGTAAGGGAGAAATGGCCCTCATAAAGTTAGCCTTTAGGGACAACAGGTCTCATCATGTAAGTGACAATTGCTCTTATCAAGTGTGCAAGCAATATGGACAACGGCTATCATCATGTAAAGGGCAATTGCTCTCATCAACTGAGCAAGCTTTTAGGGACAACGGCTCCTGTAAAGTCAGGTACAATTGCTCTCAACAAGTGAGCCTTTAAGGACAACGTCTCTTATCATGGAAGAGACAAATTGCCCTTATAATGGTTGCCTTTAGAGACAACGGATCTTATCATGTAAGTGACAATTGCTCTTATCAAGTATAGAAGCATTAGGGACAACGGCAATCATCATGTAAAGGGCAATTTCTCTCATCAAGTGAGCAAGCGTTTAGGGACAACGGCTCCCATAAAGTCAGGTACAATTGCTCTCAACAAGTGAGCCTTTAGGGACAACGACTCTTATCACGGAAAAGACAAATTGCACTTATAAAGGTAGCCTTTAGAGACAACGGATCTCACCATGTAAGTGACAATCCCTCTTATCAAGTATGCAAGCATTAGGGACAATGGCTATCATCATGTAGAGGGAAATTGCTCACAACAAGTGATCCTTTAAGGACAACGGCTGTTATCATGGAAGAGACAAATTGCCTTTATAAAGGTAGCCTTTAGAGACAACGGATCTCATCATATAAGTGACAATTGCTCTTATCAAATGTGGAAGCATTAGGGACAACGGGTATCATCATGTAAAGGGCAATTGCTCTCATCAAGTGAGCAAGCGTTTAGGGACAACGGCTCCCATAAAGTAAGGTAGAATTGCTCTCAACAAATGAGCCTTTAGGGACAAAACGACACTTATCATGAAAGGGACAAATCGCCCTCATAAAGTTAGAGGGACAACGGATCTCATCATGCAAGTAACAATTGCTCTTGTCAAGTGTGCAAGCATTAGGGACAACGGCTATCATCATGTAAAGTACAATTGCTCTCATCAAGTGAGCAAGCGTTTAGGGACAACGGCTCCCATAATTGCTCTCAACAAGTGAGTCTTTAGGGACAACGGCTCTTATTAAGGGACAAATGGCCCTCATAAAGTTTGCCTTTAGGGACAACAGGTCTCATCATGTAAGTGACAATTGCTCTTTTCAAGTGTGCAAGCATTAGGGTCAACGGTAATCATCATGTAAAGGGTAATTGCTCTCCTCAAGTGAGCAAGCGTTTAGGGACAACGGCTCCCCTAAAGTCAGGTACAGTTGCTCTCAACAAGTGAGCCATTACGGACAACGGCTCTTATAATGGAAGTGACAAATTGCCCTTAAAAAGGTAGCCGTTAGAGACAATGGATCTCTTGATATAAGTGACAATTGCTCTAATCAAGTGTGCAAGCATTAGGGACAACGACTATCATCATGTAAAGGGCAATTGCTCTCATCAAGTGAGCAAGCGTTTAGGGACAACGGCTCCCATAAAGTCAGGTACAATTGTTCTCAACAAGTGAGCCTTTAGGGACAACGGCTCTTATCATGGAAGAGACAAATTGCACTTATAAAGGTAGCCTTTAGAGACAACGGATCTCACCATGTAAGTGACAATTGCTCTTATCAAGTGTGCAAGCATTTTGGACAATGGATATCATCATGTAAAGGGCAATTGCTCTCATCAAGTGAGCAAGCATTTAGGGACAACGACTCCCATAAAGTTAGGTACAATTGCTCTCAACAAGTGAGCCTTTAAGGACAACGGCTCTTATCATGGAAGAGACAAATTGCCCTTATAAAGGTAGCCTTTAGAGACAACAGATCTCATCATGTAAGTGACAATTGCTCTTATCAAGTGTGGAGACTGTGATTTATATATTTTGCCAGGGTGAATCCCTTTTACCAAAAAAAAAGCATTAGGGACAACGGCTATCATCATGTAAAGGGCAATTGCTCTCATCAAGTGAGCAAGCGTTTAGGGACAACGGCTCCCATAAAATCAGGTACAATTGCTCTCAACAAGTGAGCCTTTAGGGTCAACGACTCTTATCATGGAAGAGACAAATTGCCCTTATAAAGGTAGCCTTTAGAGACAACGGATCTCATCATGCAAGTGACAATTGCTCTTATCAAGTGTGCAAGCATTAGGGACAACGGCTATCATCATGTAAAGGGCAATTGCTCTCATTAAGTGTGCAAGCGTTCAGGGAAAATGGCTCCCATAAAGTCAGGTACAATTGCTCTCAACAAGTGAGCCTTTAGGTACAACGACTCTTATTATAGAAGAGACAAATTGCACTTATAAAGGTAGCCTTTAGAGGCAACAGATCTCACCATGTAAGTGACAATTGCTCTTATCAAGTGTGCAAGCATTAGGGACAACGGCTATCATCATGTCAAGGGCAATTGCTCTCATCAACTGAGCAAGCGTTTAGGGACAACGACTCCCATAAAGTCAGGTACAATTGTTCTCAACAAGTGAGCCATTAGGGACAACGGCTCTTATCATGGAAGAGACAAATTGCCCTTATAAAGGTAGCCTTTAGAGACAACGGATATCATCATGTAAGTGACAATTGCTCTTATCAAGTGTGCAAGCATTAGTTACAACGGCTATCATCACGTAAAGGGCAATTGCTCTCATCAAGTGAGCAAGCGTTTAGGGACAACGACTCCCATAAAGTCAGGTACAATTGCTCTCAAAAAGTGAGCCTTTAGGGACAACGGCTCTAATCATGGAAGAGACAAATTGTACTTATAAAGGTAGCCTTTAAAGACAACGGATCTCGCCATGTAAGTGACAATTGCTCTTATCAAGTGTGCAAGCATTACAGATAACGGATATCATCATGTAAAGGGCAATTGCTCTCATCAAGTGAGCAAGCGTTTAGGGACAAGGGCTCCCATAAAGTCAGGTACAATTGCTCTCAACAAGTGAGCCTTTATGGACAACGGCTCTTATAATGGAAGAGACAAATTGCCCTTATAAAGGTAGCCTTTAGAGACAACGGATCTCATCATGTAAGTGACAAATGCTCTTACAAGTGTGCAAGCATTAGGGACAACGAATATCATCACATAAAGGACAATTGCTCTCATCAAGTGAGCAAGCGTTTAGGGACAACGGCTACCATAAAGTAAGGTACAACTGCTCTCAACAAGTGAGCCTTTAGGGACAACGGCTCTTATCATGGAAGAGACAAATTGCCCTTATAAAGGTAGCCTTTAAAAACAACGGATCTCATCATGTAAGTGACAATTGCTCTTATCAAGTGTGCAAGCATTAGGGACAACGGCTATCATCTTGTAAAGGGCAATTGCTCTTATCAAGTGAGCAAGCGTTTAGGGACAACGACTCCTATAAAGTCAGGTACAATTGCTCTCAACAAGTGAGCCTTTAGGGACAATGACTATTATCATGGAAGAGACAAATTGCACTTATAAAGGTAGCCTTTATAGACAACGGATCTCATCATGTAAGTGACAATTGCTCTTATCAAGTGTGCAAGCATTAGGGACAACGGCTATCATCACATAAAGGACAATTGCTCTCAACAAGTGAGCAAGCGTTTAGGGACAACGGCTACCATAAAGTAAGGTACAATTGCTCTCAACAAGTGAGCCTTTAGGGACAACGGCTCTTATCATGGAAGAGACAAATTGCCCTTATAAAGGTAGCCTTTAGAAACAACGGATCTCATCATGTAAGTGACAATTGCTCTTATCAAGAGTGCAAGCATTAGGGACAACGGCTATCATCATGTAAAGGCCAATTCCTCTCATCAACTGAGCAAGCTTTTAGGGACAACGGCTCCCGTAAAGTCAGGTACAATTGCTCTCAACAAGTGAGCCTTTAAGGACAACGGCTCTTATCATGGAAGAGACAAATTGCCCTTATAAAGGTAGCCTTTAGAGACAACGGATCTCATCATGTAAGTGACATTTTCTCTTATCAAGTGTGGAAGCATTAGGGACAACGGCTATCATCATGTAAAGGGCAATTGCTCTCATCAAGTGAGCAAGCGTTTATTTTTTGGGTAAAAGGGATTCACCCTGGCAAAATATATTAATCACAGAAACAGTATAAGTACCATGGAATGTGGCAGAAGTACCACATTAACCTCAAGCAATCGCTTGAACAACCACTACCAACTAAACGCTTGTGACATGCCACAAAGCGTAAAAACTAGAAACATACAATAACTAGAACTCCAATAGGAAACCTCCAACGAATGAAACATGAATCACCACACTTATCCCCACGCTGCTTCGAAGGAGATTGATGAATCAAATGAGACTGCCTCCTTAAAAACCTCTCCAAGAAAAAACCCGTGGGAATCCCATAAAGTAAGGTAGAATTGCTCTCAACAAATGAGCCTTTAGGGACAACGGCACTTATCATGTACGGGACAAATTACCCTCATAAACATAGACTTTAGGGACAACGGATCTCATCATGCAAGTGACAATTGCTCTTGTCAAGTGTGCAAGCATTAGGGACAACGACTATCATCATGTAAAGGACAATTACTCTCATCAAGTGAGCAAGCGTTTAGGGACAATGGCTCCCATAATTGCTCTCAACAAGTGAGTCTTTATGGACAATGGCTTTTATCATGTACGGGACAAATGGCCCTCATAAAGTTAGCCTTTAGGTACAACGGGTCTCATCATGTAAGTGACAATTGCTCTTATCAAGTGTGCAAGCATTAGGGACGACGGCTATCATCATTGAAAGGGTAATTGCTCTCATCAAGTGAGCAAGCGTTTGGGGACAACGGCTCCCGTAAAGTCAGGTACTATTGCTCTTAACAAGTGAGCCTTTAGGGACAACGGCTCTTATCATGGAAGAGACAAATTGCCTTTATAAAAGTAGCCTTTAGAGACAACGGATCTCACCATGTAAGTGACAATTGCTCTTATCAAGTGTGCAAGCATTAGGGACAACGACTATCATCATGTAAAGGGCAATTGCTCTCATCAAGTGAGCAAGCGTTTAGGGACAATGGCTCGCATAAAGTCAGGTACAATTGCTCTCAACAAGTGAGCCTTTAAGGACAACGGCTCTTATCTTGGAAGATACAAATTGTCCTTATAAAGGTAGCCTTTAGAGACAACGGATCTCATCATGTAAGTGACAATTGCTCTTATCAAGTGTGGAAGCATTAGTGACAACGGCTATCATCATGTAAAGGGCATTTGCTCTCATCAAGTGAGCAAGCGTTTAGGGACAACGGCTCCCATAAAGTCAGGAACAATTGCTCTCAACCTTTAGGGACAATTGTTCTTATCATGGAAGAGACAAATCGCCCTTATAAAGGTAGCCTTTAGAGACAACGGATCTCATCATGTAAGTGACAATTGCTCTTATCAAACGTGGAAGCATTAGGGACAACGGCTATCATCATGTAAAGGGAAATTGCTCTCATCAAGTGAGCAAGCGTTTAGGGACAACGTCTCCCATAATTGCTATCGACAAGTGAGTCTTTAGGGACAACGGCTCTTATCATGTAAGGGACAAATGGCCCTCATAAAGTTAGCCTTTAGGGACAACAGGTCTCATCATGTAAGTGACAATTTCTCATATCAAGTGTGCAAGCAATATGGACAACGAATATCATCATGTCAAGGGCAATTGCTCTCATCAAGTGAGCAAGAGTTTAGGGACAACGACTCCCATAAAGTCAGGTACAATTGCTCTCAACAAGTGAGCCTTTAGGGACAACAGCTCTAATCATGGAAGAGACAAATCGCCCTTATAAAGGTAGCCTTTAGAGACAACAGATCTCATGATATAAGTGACAATTGCTCTAATCAAGTGTGCAAGCATTAGGGACAACGACTATCATCATTTAAAGGGCAATTGCTCTCATCAAGTGAGCAAGCGTTTAGGGACAACGGCTCCCATAAAGTCAGGTACAATTGCTCTCAACAAGTGAGCCTTTAGGGACAACGGCTCTTACCATGGAAGAGACAAATTGCACTTATAAAGGTAGCCTTTAGAGACAACGGATCTCACCATGTAAGTGACAATTGCTCTTATCAAGTGTGCAAGCATTATGGACAACGGATATCATCATGTAAAGGGCAATTGCACTCATCAAGTGAGCAAGCATTTAGGGACAACGACTGCCATAAAGTTAGGTACAATTGCTCTCAACAAGTGAGCCTTTAAGGACAACGGCTCTTATCATGGAAGAGACAAATTGCCCTTATAAAGGTAGCCTTTAGAGACAACGGATCTCATCATGTAAGTGACAATTGCTCTTATCAAGTGTGGAGACTGTGATTTATATATTTTGCCAGGGTGAATCCCTTTTACCAAAAAAAAAAAAGCATTAGGGACAACGGCTATCATCATGTAAAGGGCAATTGCTCTCATCAAGTGAGCAAGCGTTTAGGGACAACGGCTCCCATAAAATCAGGTACAACTGCTCTCAACAAGTGAGCCTTTAGGGTCAACGGCGCTTATCAAGGAAGAGACAAATTGCCCTTATAAAGGTAGCCTTTAGAGACAACGGATCTCATCATGCAAGTGACAATTGCTCTTATCAAGTGTGCAAGCATAAGGGACAACGGCTATCATCATGTAAAGGGCAATTGCTCTCATTAAGTGTGCAAGCGTTCAGGGAAAATGGCTCCCATAAAGTCAGGTACAATTGCTCTCAACAAGTGAGCCTTTAGGGACAACGACTCTTATTATAGAAGAGACAAATTGCACTTATAAAGGTAGCCTTTAGAGGCAACAGATCTCACCATGTAAGTGACAATTGCTCTTATCAAGTGTGCAAGCATTAGGGACAACGGCTCCCATAAAGTCAGGTACAATTGTTCTCAAAAAGTGAGCCTTTAGGGACAACGGCTCTAATCATGGAAGAGACAAATTGTACTTATAAAGGTAGCCTTTAAAGACAACGGATCTCACCATGTAAGTGACAATTGCTCTTATCAAGTGTGCAAGCATTACAGATAACGGATATCATCATTTAAAGGGCAATTGCTCTCATCAAGTGAGCAAGCGTTTAGGGACAAGGGCTCCCATAAAGTCATGTACAATTGCTCTCAACAAGTGAGCCTTTATGGACAACGGCTCTGATCATGGAAGAGACAAATTGCCCTTATAAAGGTAGCCTTTAGAGACAACGGATCTCTTCATGTAAGTGACAAATGCTCTTATCAAGTGTGCAAGCATTAGGGACAACGGCTATCATCACATAAAGGACAATTGCTCTCATCAAGTGAGCAAGCGTTTAGGGACAACGGATACCATAAAGTAAGGTACAACTGCTCTCAACAAGTGAGCCTTTAGGGATAAAGGCTCTTATCATGGAAGAGACAAATTGCCCTTATAAAGGTAGCCTTTAGAAACAACGGATCTCATCATGTAAGTGACAATTGCTCTTATCAAGTGTGCAAGCATTAGGGACAACGGCTATCATCTTGTAAAGAGCAATTGCTCTTATCAAGTGAGCAAGCGTTTAGGGACAACGACTCCTATAAAGTCAGGTACAATTGCTCTCAACAAGTGAGCCTTTAGGGACAATGACTATTATCATGGAAGAGACAAATTGCACTTATAAAGGTAGCCTTTAGAGACAACGGATCTCATCATGTAAGTGACAATTGCTCTTATCAAGTGTGCAAGCATTAGGGACAACGGCTATCATCACATAAAGGACAATTGCTCTCAACAAGTGAGCAAGCGTTTAGGGACAACGGCTACCATAAAGTAAGGTACAATTGCTCTCAACAAGTGAGCCTTTAGGGACAACGGCTCTTATCATGGAAGAGACAAATTGCCCTTATAAAGGTAGCCTTTAGAAACAACGGATCTCATCATGTAAGTGATAATTGCTCTTATCAAGAGTGCAAGCATTAGGGACAACGGCTATCATCATGTAAAGGCCAATTCCTCTTATCAACTGAGCAAGCTTTTAGGGACAACGGCTCCCGTAAAGTCAGGTACAATTGCTCTCAACAAGTGAGCCTTTAAGGACAACGGCTCTTATCATGGAAGAGACAAATTGCCCTTATAAAGGTAGCCTTTAGAGACAACGGATCTCATCATGTAAGTGACATTTGCTCTTATCAAGTGTGGAAGCATTAGGGACAACGGCTATCATCATGTAAAGGGCAATTGCTCTCATCAAGTGAGCAAGCGTTTAGGGACAACGGCTCCCATAAAGTAAGGTAGAATTGCTCTCAACAAATGAGCCTTTAGGGACAACGGCACTTATCATGTACGGGACAAATTACCCTCATAAACATAGACTTTATGGACAACGGATCTCATCATGCAAGTGACAATTGCTCTTGTCAAGTGTGCAAGCATTAGGGACAACGACTATCATCATGTAAAGGACAATTACTCTCATCAAGTGAGCAAGCGTTTAGGGACAATGGCTCCCATAATTGCTCTCAACAAGTGAGTCTTTATGGACAATGGCTTTTATCATGTAAGGGACAAATGGCCCTCATAAAGTTAGCCTTTAGGTACAACAGGTCTCATCATGTAAGTGACAATTGCTCTTATCAAGTGTGCAAGCATTAGGGACGACGGCTATCATCATTGAAAGGGTAATTGCTCTCATCAAGTGAGCAAGCGTTTATGGACAACGGCTCCCGTAAAGTCAGGTACTATTGCTCTTAACAAGTGAGCCTTTAGGGACAACGGCTCTTATCATGGAAGAGACAAATTGCCTTTTTAAAAGTAGCCTTTAGAGACAACGGATCTCATCATGTAAGTGACAATTGCTCTTATCAAGTGTGCAAGCATTAGGGACAACAGCTATCATCATGTAAAGGGCAATTGCTCTCATCAAGTGAGCAAGCGTTTAGGGACAACGGCTCGCATAAAGTCAGGTACAATTGCTCTCAACAAGTGAGCCTTTAGGGACTACGGCTCTTCTTCAAACTTCTCCGGCCGAAAACCAGCACTATAATCGCCTCTCTACTTCTAATGGATATTCTGATTCGTTAGTTAGTATCGATTGTAGGGTTGTGTTTTTTAAAAAAAGAGGAGGCGGTTTGGAACCCTAACATCCTTAATTTTCCACCGATTTCTTTTAATTCGTCTATAGTTCAGTCTTGGTAGTGTTTTTTGGAGCCGGTTGGTTTTTTTAGGGTTTTGGATTCGCACATGTTGGTTAGCCGCCATTATTATCATTAATCTTCTATTTATACCCACTCATCAGTCGTCTTCTCGATTGGTTTAGGTGGTATTCTCCTGGATAAAGTGGCGGATGTGATGTTTTTTTGCATGTCAAACCTGTTAGGGGTTTGTTTTATGGATCTTATGATGATGGAACGTTTCTATGGAATTGTAAGTGGGTTAAAGAGAGAGTAGAGGCTGCTGTTGATCGATCTGTTTGGGTTTCGCTTGCTGCTGCTACGTTCTGTTTATTTCACAGCAGATTGGTGTGGATGTTTATTGTGTAAGTTAGGGTTTTAACCCTAGGTTTGTTTCTATTGGATCGGCGTTGTCATGCTGTATAGCGTGATGCTACTGCTGCTGCTACAATGGAGTCGTGATGTCAGTTAGGGTTTTAACCCTATGTGTTGCCTCGCTAGACATGTATTGTTCGAAACTAATTTTTGTTCTATATTTGATGGCGATGCTGGAAGTTAGTGGTTTCTCGTCCATTGCTGGTTTGGATATTCATGTCCTGTTATGTTATTATGTTTACCATGGGATAATGGATCGAAGTTACTACTATGGTTTGATGTACTTTTTGATGAAAGTTCTGTTCGGAACAGATTTATGATACATATGGAAGTTAAGTTCTTGGGGGCTCTTGTTCAAAACCCCATTCACATGATCACGGTTCAAGATTGATGATCCATGTGTGGGCATGTTGGAGGATCCTTCGTGGTACTGTAAGTGTCCTATGGGATTGAGGTGAGGGATATCACCCTCATCCTATGTACTTTAACGTTTCGTGCTACTGGGTGGATGCGGGATGTTCGCATCTCTAGTTTTTTATTGTTAGTAGGCCTAGTTTGATGCTTTGTATTTAGCTAGGTTTCGTTTGTGTTTATGGCCTGTCATAAACACTTGTTTATCAAGCGCATGTGCTTGAGGTTAATGTGGTACTTCCGCCACATTCCATTGTACTTAAACGTTTTTTGGATAATATTTACCGGGTCGTTGACCTTTTACCCAAAAAAAAAGACTGCGGCTCTTATCGTGGAAGAGACAAATTGCACTTATAAAGGTAGCCTTTAGAGACAACGGATCTCACCATGTAAGTGACAATTGCTCTTATCAAGTGTGCAAGCATTAGGGACAACGACTATCATCATGTAAAGGGCAATTGCTCTCATCAAGTGAGCAAGCGTTTAGGGACAATGGCTCGCATAAAGTCAGGTACAATTGCTCTCAACAAGTGAGCCTTTAAGGACAACGGCTCTTATCATGGAAGAGACAAATTGTCCTTATAAAGGTAGCCTTTAGAGACAACGGATCTCATCATGTAAGTGACAATTGCTCTTATCAAGTGTGGAAGCATTAGTGACAACGGCTATCTTCATGTAAAGGGCATTTGCTCTCATCAAGTGAGCAAGCGTTTAGGGACAACGGCTCCCATAAAGTCAGGAACAATTGCTCTCAACCTTTAGGGACAACGGCTCTTATCATGAAAGAGACAAATTGCACTTATAAAGGTAGCCTTTAGAGACAACGGATCTCACCATGTAAGTGACAATTGCTCTTATCAAGTGTGCAAGCAATATGGACAACGAATATCATCATGTCAAGGGCAATTGCTCTCATCAAGTGAGCAAGAGTTTAGGGACGACTCCCATAAAGTCAGGTACAATTGCTCTCAACAAGTGAGCCTTTAGGGACAACAGCTCTAATCATGGAAGAGACAAATCGCCCTTATAAAGGTAGCCTTTAGAGACAACAGATCTCATGATATAAGTGACAATTGCTCTAATCAAGTGTGCAAGCATTAGGGACAACGACTATCATCATTTAAAGGGCAATTGCTCTCATCAAGTGAGCAAGCGTTTAGGGACAACGGCTCCCATAAAGTCAGGTACAATTGCTCTCAACAAGTGAGCCTTTAGGGACAACGGCTCTTACCATGGAAGAGACAAATTGCACTTATAAAGGTAGCCTTTAGAGACAACGGATCTCACCATGTAAGTGACAATTGCTCTTATCAAGTGTGCAAGCATTATGGACAACGGATATCATCATGTAAAGGGCAATTGCACTCATCAAGTGAGCAAGCATTTAGGGACAACGACTGCCATAAAGTTAGGTACAATTGCTCTCAACAAGTGAGCCTTTAAGGACAACGGCTCTTATCATGGAAGAGACAAATTGCCCTTATAAAGGTAGCCTTTAGAGACAACGGATCTCATCATGTAAGTGACAATTGCTCTTATCAAGTGTGGAGACTGTGATTTATATATTTTGCCAGGGTGAATCCCTTTTACCAAAAAAAAAAGCATTAGGGACAACGGCTATCATCATGTAAAGGGCAATTGCTCTCATCAAGTGAGCAAGCGTTTAGGGACAACGACTCCCATAAAATCAGGTACAACTGCTCTCAATAAGTGAGCCTTTAGGGTCAACGGCGCTTATCATGGAAGAGACAAATTGCCCTTATAACGGTAGCCTTTAGAGACAACGGATCTGATCATGCAAGTGACAATTGCTCTTATCAAGTGTGCAAGCACTAGGGACAACGGCTATCATCATGTAAAGGGCAATTGCTCTCATTAAGTGTGCAAGCGTTCAAGGAAAATGGCTCCCTTAAAGTCAGGTACAATTGCTCTCAACAAGTGAGCCTTTAGGGACAACGACTCTTATTATAGAAGAGACAAATTGCACTTATAAAGGTAGCCTTTAGAGGCAACAGATCTCACCATGTAAGTGACAATTGCTCTTACCAAGTGTGCAAGCATTAGGGACAACGGCTATCATCATGTCAAGGGCAATTGCTCTCATCAACTGAGCAAGCGTTTTGGAACAACGACTCCCATAAAGTCAGGTACAATTGCTCTCAACAAGTGAGCCTTTAGGGACAACGGCTCTTATCATGGAAGAGACAAATTGCCCTTATAAAGGTAGCCTTTAGAGACAACGGATATCATCATGTAAGTGACTATTGCTCTTATCAAGTGTGCAAGCATTAGTTACAACGGCTATCATCACGTAAAGGGCACTGCTCTCATCAAGTGAGCAAGCGTTTAGGGACAACGACTCCCATAAAGTCAGGTACAATTGCTCTCAAAAAGTGAGCCTTTAGGGACAACGGCTCTAATCATGGAAGAGACAAATTGCACTTATAAAGGTAGCCTTTAGAGACAACGGATCTCACCATGTAAGTGACAATTGCTCTTATCAAGTGTGCAAGCATTACAGATAACGGATATCATCATGTAAAAGGCAATTGCTCTCATCAAGTGAGCAAGCGTTTAGGGACAAGGGCTCCCATAAAGTCAGGTACAATTGCTCTCAACAAGTGAGCCTTTATGGACAACAGCTCTTATCATGGAAGAGACAAATTGCCCTTATAAAGGTAGCCTTTAGAGACAACGGATCTCATCATGTAAGTGATAAATGCTCTTATCAAGTGTGCAATCATTAGGGACAACGGATATCATCACATAAAGGACAATTGCTCTCATCAAGTGAGCAAGCGTTTAGGGACAACGGCTACCATAAAGTAAGGTACAATTGCTCTCAACAAGTGAGCCTTTAGGGACAACGGCTCTTATCATGGAAGAGACAAATTGCCCTTATAAAGGTAGCCTTTTGAAACAACGGATCTCATCATGTAAGTGACAATTGCTCTTATCAAGTGTGCAAGCATTAGGGACAACGGCTATCATCTTGTAAAGGGCAATTGCTCTTATCAA
>JARVZY010010999.1:0-90000 GCA_030686995.1 Artemisia argyi | reverse complement strand
AAGGTTTCTAGTAGTTCATGTGGAATCTTGTTGAGTATAATAGCGATGGAATCAAGTCGATCTTCGTGGCGAACCATTCTTGCAGCTAACAATGGTATGGTGTGAGGTATGGGTTCCCCAGTGACTGACAGAATTCGGGAGGTGGAGTAAGAACTTTCCCCAAGTTCCCTTGTTGGTGGTGTTCCTTCTTCAGATCTCCAATATCGCATGATGGGCAACAAGAAAGACCATCTACGAGCATCCACTCGCTTGTGGGTCCTTCGGCGTCTACGTTAAACACAAGATTCTGAGGTGGTTGGGCGGATTGGGTAAGTCCTTTGGTGAGGTGATATTGGGACACTTCGGTAAGGTGCAGGTGGTGATGCTAGTGGAGGTGATGCTGTGGGTGATGGTGTTAGTGGCACAGTAGTAGTTTGGCTGTAGAAGATAGTAGGTAGTGGCGGTATCACTGGTGGTGCAGGTGGTGATGGCACAACTGATTCAGGTGGTATGACAAGAGCTGGTGCTGGTACTGCAGTACTTGCTTCATACGGCTGAAGTTGTCTAATTTACCTAGATCGGTGAATCGGACCAGATGATGCCAGAGGAGAAGCCTCTATGTCAGATGCTGGTAGAAATTGCTGGCTTTGCATGTATCTGTCGGTAGCAGGAGACATAGGCATAGGTGAGGTAGCATAGGCTGAAGTAACATCTTCAGTTCCTGAGTTTGATGACAAGCTGATAGGGTGGGTGTTCGAAGACATGAAACTGTAATAATTTCCCGATTAGTAAATGTAAGCATAATTATAATCAATTTAAAATGCTATAAAGTAAATAATACTTTTTACCAATTATTGGAATGCTCAGGCACGAAGGGCGTAGTATGGTATTTTATAAAAGTTTTGTCCCGTTTTAAAGTGTAGTTATAGTCCAATGTTTCAAAAACATTTGGTTCACTATAACCGTGGCTCTGATGCCAATCTATAACACCCCCAAAATCGATCAATATAGCGGAAGACTTATAATGACAGCGGAAGACTTTTGGGGTATTATATCATGGATCTTTGTCACAATTATAGAAAACGACTCAATGAGATGTTTTAAGTTTTATTTAAAATACCAAATATTCATAATTCCAAGAGGTTTCATTATTCAACAACAAGTTTTTATTCAAAGAGAAATAAACGTTTCTTTATTTGCCCACTTCGTGCCTTTGCCATCCATTCCATTTAGTTACCTGAGATAAACATGCTAAAAGTCAACAAAAGTTGAGTAAAATTCATAGGTTTATAATTAAGAGTTTGAACACAAGAGATAGGTGCTTATTGTATATAGATACAAATAAACAAGTTAGAAATCACATTCATTATTGCCTTAAGCTCATGACACTCAACGATTCAACAGACATCAAAATTATCCGTAATAATGGTGTGAAATATATAGCCCCCAAGATAGGTATTTGCCAGTAACCTATGATATTTAAATAAAGTGCATTTGGTAACTTTCCTCTAGCAACCAAATGGGGATTGTCAATCCCTAATAGCTACTTAAGCAATAATAATATCAGGAAAAGACTTGTGTTCGGTTTTTGAGCATGTATCCCCCCCACAAAAATAAGTTAAATGTGGGCCATGAACTCACCTTAGTAGTATAGTAGAACAAACGTAATCTCAACGATGCAAGACAACGGCTTCACACACAACCTATAAGATATGGCAAGTTTCAGTTTTTAAGTCTCGTTTTATTGCGAACGTTTATTATTAATTACGAATAATCCATAATGTGCATAGGCGATGTGTTACGTCGTAGATAAAATAGATAATGGTTACGTATTGTTTTATCATCTAAATTTAATTATTGTTATATAAATTTTATACGTATATATATATATATATATATATATATATATATATATATATATATATATATATATATATATATATATATATATATATATATATATATATATATATATATCTACATTATATATAACAGGAGGCATTTGAAGGAAATGCTCAGTCATTGTCCAGTCAATGCCCAGTAATTCAATTTCAGCCATGTCATCTGCCATGTCATCACATTGTTGCCATGTAAGCAAGTTTTTAAATTTATTTTATTTGCATTTTCCATGTCATCACAAATTATGTAATCACATTAACTAATTTTTTTTTAATTAATTTCGTGTTTTTATAATTAATTTTATACTTTTGATGTGCTAAAATTCGTATTGTAAAAATGTAGTGCACTGGATTCGAACTTGGGATGAGAGGCAGAAATAAACAACACCTCAACCATTGGAGCATTCTAATGGTTGTGTTAAAATTTGCAAGTTATAATTGATATTGCATTGTCAAGGTTGTCTAATAGAGATTAGGGTTTAATTAAAACTCATTATAGCATATAACAAAAGAATGAAACAGTTCATTATCATACACCGTATATTATTTTTATCAAAACCCAAGAACCCTAATTGGAGTATCTCTTCTCCATCATATTCAGTTTTAAACGATGAAGAAGAGGAGGCTTCTGAGAATATAGTATTCAAGGTATATTGCTACTCTTCACTATCTATGAAATTCAAAAAAGTGGGTATACATTGATCTTCATCATGTTGATTTTTTAATATTGCATCTAATATCTATAACAGGATGCGTATGTTGTATAACTTTTATGAATATTATGTGTGCTTGCCAATCTTTGTATCATGTTTTATGGTTTTTTTGACAGATCACGTGTGCAGGTTGTTCGTCAATCTTCTTTGTTGGTAATATGTATCCAGATATGTTGTTTATAATGGCTTCATGTATAAACAAAAACTATTATTCAATTGTGTGTTTGTTTTTTCTTAAATTAGATTTTGGGAAATTAAATGAATTGTTGCAGGTATGCTATTTTATTCTGATTGTCAAAAGTTGTATGAATAACTTGCAGTGACTACATATTTTTAAGTTTTGATTTTTCATCAAATTAAGGGCGCATTAACTTCTTTAGCAGCGGTTGCTGGCTCATCTCAGGTATTAAACATATTCTTTTGCTTCACATAACTTGCTTATTTTGTTGTAACTTCGGTTTTCACTCACGCAGGAACACTTTCAAAAGTATTATGATGCACTTATGACTAACTTGAAAGCCATACTCATGAAAGCGACTGACAAAGCTAATCGCATGCTTCATGCTAAGGTTGGTGTATAATGTATTATATCACATGTATAATGTGTACAGTGGATTATATCAGTTAGATTGATGTACGAATACTATTATATCAGGTAGGTTTTGTGTATAATGTATTATATCAGATCTATATATCATCTTACTGTATAATTGAGGTGTGTTTGGTTTAGAAAACTGAAAAATCCTGAGATGATATAGAAAAGTTCTAACAATAAGTTAAGGTGAAGAAATATGTTTGCAGAAAAGCACATGCAAACACCATCTGCTACAGCCCTTTATGATTCAGTATAACAAATTTTGAATAGTTCAGATGTTGTTTATACCAATCTTTTTCCTATTCTTTTCCGTTGAATAGTTTACTTGAGATTGAATTCGGTTATTCACATTTCTCAATTGTGCATCTAGACATTACTGGTTGAATGAATCATGAGATTTGAGTAGGGGTGATTTACCATGGTTTTTTTTTGGCAGATAAAGGAATCCCTCGATGCTAAGGAACAAGAGAGTGAGTCTCACGGCAGGCTATTGAACTTGAAAAACAGGTGAATATAATAACATCATCTTTAAATATATTCTTATTGATGGATTAGTATAATAAAGTATTTTTTGGTATGTTGACAATCTTAAAGAGGAATTAGAAAAAGCAAAACACAAAAAAGGATGCACTAGAGGCTCAAATAAGTGTGACCGAGGCGAAAATCGTTGAACTGATAAGGTAACATTTGAAATTATCTGCCACAAACATTCAGGACACTCACTTGTGCATGTTGCAAAATCTGATCTACCTGGAAAAGTGCATCCCATAGTGATTGTCAATAATGTGACTGTCGGTGAGTAATGTGCGACGATCTTGCTTTAAAATTATTAGTATAAAGCACGACATAATGAGGTTATACATCTGTTATTTACATAAAGTGATTTGGATTGAAATATGCAGAATAGGTACTGTTTGACAAAATTGGATGTTTTTGTATATTGGAGATTTATGTAAAAAATGAATAGATTGTTTAACGGAATATGGCGTTCAATTTTGTTACAGATTGCTCTTTTATTTGTGGCATTGTTCAGAGCCATGAATATGTAAACAAGGTAATGTATCAACTCAGGTCAGCTAAACAAAGATCGTAGATCATACAAACTAACGAAAAGCAAGTTGTGAGAGTAAAGCCCAACTAAGATATGTGTGATTTTTCTCCTCAGTTGTATCTTCTTTTATGTTATAGAATAAATGGGTCAGATAAGCCGCTTGCCCCTGTGTACCCATTCCACCCAAACATGACAATAAGAAGAGGGGTGTTATGAGCAGAATCTGAACTACCAATTCAGTTGCCCTCTTCATTACTCCCCATGACACACCATCATCCTTAAGAGGATGTTTGAGTGATGGTGGTTTATCTTTTACTTCATACTCCACAATGTGAAGTTGTAATGCTTCTAGAGGTAATAACTTCAACAAAAAGGTTGATCATGTTCCAACTTTGTATCATAATTTTAAAATTTTCTTTTTGAGCAGTAAATGTTAGAATACTTAATTTGAATTGGACAATCGTGAATAGACATGGGATAATGAAAAGAAAAAGGTACAAAATGTTATTACTAAGCATGACCCATCACATACTGAGATTGTTGTCCTGAAGAGAAAAATTTCATGTAGCTACCCAAACTTACCATTCTAAGGAGGTTAACAATAAAGAGAAGGAGAAGCTTCATGCCGAACTACAATGATCACAATCGACAAGCATAGTAGGTGAGAAGACGTGTCTTCAAATCTAAGCATAAGCAGGATTCATGAAACAAGTTGTCCAAAGAAAATGGAAAATCAATTTTTATATGTCTGCAGTAGTAGTAGGGAAGTTGAAGATGATAAGCCGCACTAAACTTCAAGGTTAGCATCTGTTAAATTACTTTTACTTGAAATTTATTTAACAAAACAATGCTTAATTAATGTCTAATAGATTTGGATCTTCAGGCATGGCATCAGCTTGACTTATTTCCAGCAAGCTTTCAAGATACCATAAATCCTTCGGATCAGGATGAGAGTTCACTGAACTTCTGCCCCGAAAAGATAATTTCCACCACTAATAGGTTAAAATGCATCAGAGAGTATTAACGTGTTAAACTATCTGTCATGTTTCTTTTTAGCTCAACTAATTATCTTATTCATTTAAACATTGGATATGGTTGTTGGCCGCGGTCACATAAAGATACCGGTAACAAGTTATCTTCGGGTTTTAACGATGGACTAGGAACTAAAAAGCTGGCTGTTCATTTACCTATTGTGCATGCCAGGAACCACTTCAGCAAGACATTGGCTGGTAACGGCAGAAGTAATGGTCGTGCAGGCATTGGTGTGCAACACTTTACATACATGCCTTCAGTGTACATCTACAGCTTTGAGTTGTTAGTAGTTATAGGCTTATAGCAGTCTTTGCTTACATAACATTTATAAGCTATTTTTGGCTTACACTGAACTTTTCTTGATGCATTTTAATTGCAGATATAGGCTAGAGATTAAAGGAACTTCTATTTGCTAAACATTAATAAATTCAATAATCAAAGTACATTTTCTAATTTATTCTCAAATTTTATGGTTGTTGTATATATATGATACAACATCGACTTTTAGTTACACTAAACGTTGATATTTTACTATTTCGGCAGATATTAATTAGCAATTATAAAAGGGAAGTGATAGCGCGTATGTAGGCACGCCCTTTTACGTTCGTCAGCGACAGGTAAGTAGGTTCATCATTTTTTACACAATTAGTTGTAGTATGAATACATTGCCCTTTTTTAGGATTAACATATGTCTGATGCTTCAACAAATACTGATACACCGAAGGTGGTTATTGTCACAGATATCAATGCAGCAATAGGAGAGGGTTGCAATAGTTTACACAGGAACAGTCGACATAAATGTTCAACAGCCGGAGGTGATTGAAATAATTTGTTGTCACATACTTTGAAAACCGTTTTCTAAATATACTTTTCTTCATCCTTGGATTTCTTCATTTTTTCTTACGACTTTGTTTTTGTTTCTTGGGTGATCATACAGAACCCACATATGAATATATATTTGGGGGATTGCAGTTAGCTGTGTTGTACCGCCTATTACTCAAACCCGGGAAAAAGAGCTTTCCGTGTCACATAAGAACAACCGCCAGCAGCATTCGGCATATCAACGTATGTTAAGTTATAAGTGTCCATGCATAGGAATGGTTATTTTATAGACATCTTATCAGTATATTGAATACAATAGATGAATGGTAGTTTCAGTTGCACTAACTGTTAACAATTTGTTGTTGTAACAGGTGATACTAAGTACCAACAAACGCGTAGGAGCAGCTCCCACGGGAATAACAGGTCTGCACGCTCTATTGACTCACGTAAATGAGGAGGAAGAAGATCCGGATGCAGAGGATTAACTATTGAAGGTATACGCTATTCATATGTTATTGATATGATATGGTCTTACCAATAAAAAAATAAAAGTAAAATAATTAAATAAAATAATAATAATACTGTCATTTCCGTATAGAATTCTAATTGACTTAATCAGGTTGTGTTATAATTTAGCTCCTGGTATGTGTGCACTTATTACAAAGAAAATGCCATCTCAATCATACGAAAGCCCATTGAGAATTCTTTGCGAGGTAGCATTTACCCAAACTATGATATTTTACATACACGCCTAAAAATATCATGTATACACTTCAACAATATCGTGGTAAATATGGAAATAGAAAGAAGTAGTATTGGTATTGCAACATACTGCATACATCATAGGAACTGTATAACATGAACAAAATAATAATATTGAACTCGATTAAAAACAATGAAATCGATAATGTGACTAAATCTTAAAATTGTGCTTAAACAGGTTGACCGTGGGGTCTTTGATGTGGATGTGATGAAGTCTCATGCGTGAAGAAACTCATTGTTTACAAGGTCTACTCAGGTCAGCGCGACAATAACTTGCGCCAGTGCAGAAGGAGGTTGGTTCTCAGATAGTCAAGACCACTAGGTACCTACTGATTGTATCTATTTTTTATTGTTAAATGTTTGTAATACTACTAAACCCATTTACATTTCGGTAATGTGTTTTGATAAAAGGTTGGTGTATGATGTTAATTAGAGGTGGCAAAATGGGTAGGTCGAGTGGAATGATTAAAGGTCAAAACGCAGCCCAAATGTGATCTCAATTTTTTTGCTGTGTAAATAATAATCATGTTTTATGAACAAAATTATAATGAGGTATGATGTATTAAATATACACTTTGGCATGTCAGCCTATATAGGTCAGAAACCATGGTTACCCCCACAAAAAAAACAAAAAAAAAAAAAAAAAACAAAACAAAACAAAAACCTTTGGCTCATTTTATTGTTCTCGGTTTCTCACGCATATGGTTTTATAGATTATGCACCGGAGGAAGTTGTGGTGCAGCTCAAGAGACATTTTGCTGTCACTTTGGCAGACCTTAAGGTAAAGAATTACATGCGTATCTTCGTTATGTGAAATGTGAGTCAACCGGTGTAACAGGTGATCTTTTTCCTATTGATCAGTATTTATGGCATCCATGAAATTCTTTGTTACGGGTTTTTTTAGTGTGTCGTTTGAGCCCATCTCTTTATGTTGATCTTCTTTATGGTCAGATGTTGCTCCAAGTAATTTTGATATACCATTGCTTTATTGAAAGGAAATATATTGTTAGTCACTCTTCGGCACAAGACATATTTTCTGAACCAGAAACTTTGCATATTACTCCGTACTTTTGTTATGTAAACAGCCCTTTGGGACGAAATATATTGCCAATCACTCTCCTACACAAGACATTTATAATTACCAGAAGTATATTGTCAATTACTCTTTTGCACCGGTTATTTATAGTTTTCTTTGGGACTAAATGCGTTTTGGGTCAAACTGACCCGTACGCTATATTACCCATTTAGACCCTACCTGACATTAGTAGTTGCTGCTAGAGAATATTGACAGGTTGCCATTTGCCTTAAAATTTTGAAATGTTATCTGTCACAGGAAATTGAAGCCATTGCGATCACAAATGCCTGTTACGGGAAATAATTGATGAGGCCATTAGCAACAGCGCAAATAAACCTACTTGCGTATTCTCAGTCAATCTTGGCTACTTGTAATTATATAGTACTTTTCTAGAAACTGCCCATTGGTGAGATGAATACTCAGATCAGACTTAGAAAATTAATTGTTGATAAGTTTTATGTCTACTAGACATAGTCTCAAGCTTGAAGCGAGTATTAAATCTAACTATTTTTATTAAGACTACACTAAATATTATATGATTTTCTTTTCTTATTATTTGAGTTTGTTAGAGAGTCTGGTCACTGGTGTGAGGAAATATAATTCGTTGCATATCTCTCTTCTCAAAGAGTCAATTAACAGACCTATATCTCAATTCCTGTAACTTTACGCATAAACCTAGATTCAGCAAGCTAAAACGTAGGCGAAAAGCTCAGACATCATGGGAACCTAAAAAAAGTAAAAACGAAATAAAACTTCCGGTGGATTTGGTAGCCTGTGTCTGACTACCAAGATTCGGCAGGCTAAAACGTAGGCGAAAAGCTCATACATCATGGGAACCTAAAAAAAAGAAAAAACAAAATAATACTTCCAGTGGATTTGGTAGCCTATGTCTGACTAGCTTATATGTGAAAAACTCAAAGATTTCTATGAAAACACTTCTACATCTCCTATCTACTTGTCCATTGCTTAAGACCATGACTCTGGTAATTTCATACTAAAATAGAATATCAGGTCTTATGAGCATGTGCATGACACAACTAATCTGAATATTGTATTTTTCTGTAGAAAACTCACGAATTCCACAATAACGATGGTATTACCACTATTACTAGCCTATTTAAGTCTTTAAAGGTGATTGAAAGTCTTATTTGGCGAGAGATCCTTGAGGTAATCTGATTGATTCAACTCACAGGGGGAAAAAAGGCTTTATATCAATCTATTTTTCCCCCTAAGGTTCAAGGATTTGGCTGCAGACACATATCACGGTAGAATACCTCAACCGGTGCCAGTAACATTAGTCCACCTCAAAAGCTTGTGTATAGGAGAGATACCATTGGATGTGTATGGGTCACAAATAATTTCTCTTTTCATCAAGCTCCCCGAACCTGGAGAAACTTACACTGAACATAAATAACCACATAAATCTTTTATCCTTTTTGTTTTTATTCTTTTTCCAAGTACACTCAATGATACATATTGATACTTAATGAAGATTATGGGTAAATCCCGTGATGAAGAGGCTTCAATAGAAGCTTATTAAGATATTCAGCTGGAGCATATGAGGGAATTGGAAATTACTAACTTAAGCAGCACGAAGACTGAATTGAATATTGTGAAGCTTATCTTTATGTGCTCACCTGTACTAAAGAAGTTAAGGATACACATCACATAGTATTATTAGGTTGAAAAAATGCATATTCAGCAACCCTCTTATCCACCCCATGTGCATCACCAGTGGTAGATTTCATTATTGAAAATGAACCCTTTTAACACCACTTTCATATAGCAATACAAATGTCACCAAGAAATCAATTTGATTAAATTTCACACCCTAAATTAAAAAAACTCCACAGCCTTTTTACTTGAAAAATGAGATATTATACGGTGAATTACCGTAGAAAAATGCCATCCACATGTACCATGGTGGAAGTGCTGCAATTATTGAGTTGACAACTTTAAAAACATGAAAGTACCCTACACCGCAAGTATTAGTGAAAAAGTGAACGGGTCTGGTGGATTGGGTAATACTTCTTAATGTGGGTCAAAAGTCAAAACGAGTTGGTTGTATTTACCCGACAACAATTTCCCTATTTTTTAATTTAGTATTTAATGTTTGAAAATACGATTTAAAGGTTGTACTATAAAAATTTGTTTTGCTGTATATATAAATCGATCTAAGAGGTTGACTATATTTTAACTTTCTATTAACCTCATTGACCCTTTTCATTATATATGCATGTTTGTAAAGGACCCTTCAGCATGCTAGAGATTAAACGTTTTAACCCATTTTTAAGTAAATGATATGAAATTTCCACCACTAGACCAGACATGAATACAAATGTGGATATGGCTATACAATCATGGCACTGTTGTCCTTCATTTTAGTCTTATAAGCTCATGCCTAACTTTGAATAATATAAACCTACGTAATGATAACTAACACAACTCCAATCATGGTACAATGAACTACAAAAGGAAGTACATGGTTATTGTTTTTAGGCTAACGTTATCTGATTACATATAGCTTCTATAAGTAGTGAAGTATTTAACAGATTCATTTTTAATTTAACTTAGTTGCTTCAACCCTTGAATGTTAACTTAGTTGAATATGAAGATTAGTATGTATCTAATGAGATGATACCTATTGATTCACATGATGTACAATGGTGTCTAATGAGGAAAAAAATAGTATTCACTCGTGGATAGACTCAAGTTAGACCAGTTGCCAAGGCGTAGCTCACTCGATATTCGTTCATCATCGTCTACTTATATTCATATATCTTATTTACTTTACTATTGTGCATAATTATATTTAACTTTGAATCATGTAGTTACAATTCAGGCATTATGTACTTATGTTACTTTTTTTTATTGTTTAGTCACTACTTAACTTTATAACTCACATAGATAATAATAGTGTGATAATTTATTATGATTGTGATTTATATTTTATATAATGTATGCATATCATTATTTTTATTCTTGATGCACACAAGAAATGCTCTATTGGTCAATGTGTTTCACATATCTATTGTTTATAAAAAAAAATACTCTAAATATTGAAAAAAAATTAACACTTATTATATATGTCCATGCAACTCATCAAATGGGGAAAAAGGTCCCAATTTCCTAAACGATAAAGCTTAAACATTTCATTCACTCATACAGACAAAAAAAAAAAACATAAAAACTATAATCAGTTAACTAACACCATCAAAAGAATAATTATAAGTCATGCCCGCCCATCGGGCGGACTTCGAAATCTAGTATATATATATATATATATATATATATATATATATATAATTAAAAAAATCAATATCATTATTTAATCCTTTAAGTTTCTTAAATTTACACATTTTACCCCTAACGGAAAACGTTTACGTCGTTAGTCCAAATATATATATATTTACGTTTTAAGTCCAATTATATCAATATTTACATTTTTCAATCCAAAGTTTCAATATTAACAGTTTATATCCTTAGAAAACAGATTTTTACACTTTTTACCCAAAGTTTACAAATTTGACACTTTTAGTCCCTAGTCCTAAAAAATTTGCAAATTTAGTCCATAAATTACCAAATTCAAAACTTAACATTTTTATTATTTCAATAAGCTCAGAATATGTAGAATAGCTTATCTCAACAGCTTATTAGCTTAATTTTACTATTTTTCACAAAATGGGCTTTAACGAGTCCATTTAAGGGCCCGTTAACAATTTTTGATCCAAGGGGTTTAGGGGAACATTGAGTTTATCAAAATCCATCACTTTAATTCCTAATTACATTTCAAAATAGCTTTTTCACCCAGCTTATTAGAATAAGCTAAAACTAGCTTATTGGGCTTATCGGCCCAAATATAGTTTTTATGTTTCTGAAAATCCTTTGAAAACTCATTTTGCTTTAGGCTCATTCAAGTGATCAAACCAAGTTATTAGATCAATTTATTTATCATTCTCGTTTGTATATTAGGTAGACAAATAGTTCGTATAAAAATATTGATTGGTCATGTGTCGAATATTGAAATGGCGAGGTCAAAGTGTAGCCAAAAACTCAACGCGTATAACTTGTAAAACTTGAAAAATAAACTAAGTCTTTTAGTGAAATCGTATAGGTCCAACGTGACTTAGAAACGTGTGATTTTTATGGTGTATGCGTTAATATAATTTCAAGGTTATTACATGTTCTCGTAAATGACATATCCAAGTAATAGTATGATACATAAAATGTATACGTTGTTTTTATGATTTACGATTTATAAGCGTAAAGTGATTGTGCACAAACATAAACGTACGTATGTATATATATAGAAATAAGGTTTCAAGTCCTCACCTCACCTATAAAAGGTGGCGTAAAATCAAGTGTAGGGATCGTGTAATGGTACAATAGCTCCGTGGTTCACTTCACGTTCCACCAAGGGTTCAAGATGCTCCAAGCTTGGCTTCCTAGGTTCGTTTTGAGACGTGGTACTCTTGGTGATTCGTTTGTCCCTCAACAGCTCATCCTCGTTATTATTTTTGGTGTAATGGTGCGTATGAGTGCATGTCACTAAGGTTGCATGGGAGGCTTATATAGGGAGTTTTTGAATGTGTGGAGACAAGATAAGCTCACAAGAGTTTGAGGTTGCATGTTAGGCGAATAGTAACGCCACACTCCACACCCAATCATATGTTTACAAGGCTTAGATCTTGTATGATTGTTCCATGTACATTCCTGACTCCTCACAAGATGTATAGTGTTCGCTTTGTTGCCATTGGGGAGCAGGGGTGGTGCTAGGGAATGTTTTGCCACGTTTTGGCCTTATCCTTCTAGGTGAGTTTGGTGGTTTACTTAGGGTGTATCCAAGGTAGTAAACGAGCGAGACAGGGAGTAACAAATATCATTTCTGTTTCTTTAGCACTAGGGGAGACGAGACAAGCAAAAATATTTGTAGGTTATGTGTAGAAATCATAAGATAGAAGGGTGGTTTTGGGCGTGGTCATGACAGAAAGAAAGATAAAAAAAAAGAAAATAATAAGGGTGCGTTTGGGCCTATGGCCTGGTGGGCTTATGGTTTGCGTCGACCCGACAGAAAAAGAAAGAAAGAAAAGAGTCCGTTTGGTTTATATATATGTATCCGTGGCCCAATGAGTGTTGGGGGCCCACTTGGCGTGTATCAATTATCGTGTCGAAGTTCAAAAATATTAGTGAGCGTTCTCGGGAAGTTTCGTAGGTTCGGGGAATATAAAAATAGTATACGGTATTTAGACGAAACGTATTGTTATAAATATAAACGTTTTATATATATTTATCGTTCGCAATAATCTAGGTTATCTAGGTCGTGTGTAAGCATCGTTCCTATGTAAACGGTCAATCACAGTTATCGTAGTGGTTCAATATCAAGCCATATCATAAAAAAAAAAATTGTTACCCGTAAAATGGTGTTAAGTTATCGTAACATCGTTTTATTTGTTCGTATGCATTTACTAATCGTAAGGGAAATTTACGAGAGGTTATATTACCTACTGATTCGCCTCAAACTAGTTATCTTTTATTTCTCAACCACTTGTGAATGGTCAATAGTAAAGTCAAACTAATCTAAGGCAAATGCTTCCGTGAAATACAGTGTTTTCCCGGGTCGTAATGTCCCAACGAGGTGTGCGATGTTTTATTATAAACGAATCTGTGATCGAGTGAATCTGAACAGGGAATGGTATAAAAATGTGTGTGTGTGATTAGAATAAGGTTTTATAACTTAAATAAACTATTAAAACGATTACGTAAAACCTAGATATCTAAAACGTTTAAAACGTAAACCAATTTAAAATCAGACGCGACTGCGTACTGAGAAAAAGGTGAGTTTTAAGGAAAAATAAACTATAAGGGTTAAAATTGAAAATTCTATAAATTTAAACTTAAAATAAACTTAAATTAAAAAGAAAACTATTTTTTAGATTATTATATTATTTATTATTAATTATTTAATTAAAAACTATTTTAACTATTTAATTAAAACTAATTTATATCAAACTAAAAATTATAAATACTACAAATTAAACTAAAAATTTATAAAAATAATTTCTAAACCTAAAATAGAACTTGAAGAAAGTATAAAAAATAAAAATAAATATTTTTGTCTTTTTATGAATTTTCTATTAATTAAAAACTATTTATATTAATTAAACTAATTTAAATTAAAAATAATATTAAACTATCTTAGAAAATTATGGAAAAATTTATAAAACTATTTTATAACTTATAAAAGCTATAAAAAATATAAAAACTAGGTGTTGCTATATAAAAATTAATTATGCTATTTATAACTTTTTTATTTATTAATTACTAAATAAACTAATATTAATTATAATAAATACTAAATGACAAAACAAAAATCTGAGAAAATTATGAAAATTACTTTAACTTAGAAGGAAATTAATAAAAATATAAAAACACAACTTACTTAATTAAAATCTGAAAATGAAAATTAAAATTAAATTAAATTAAATAGAAACTATCACTTATTTTTATGTTGTCTTTTCTGGATTTTTATTTTACAAAACTATATTATATATATATATATAAGCAACTTTTGTAAAAACAACTAATTTAGAGCTTATTAATAAGCACTGTGGAAGCTTATTGCTTCCATAGTTGACTTTTGTTGACTGAAATGGTAAATAAGCTCACAAGAGCTTATGTGGGACCCACCTTGGTATATTCTGGTTCTAATAAGTACTATGGACTTGTCTAAACTCAATTTGGACAAATAAGCTCAGTAGATAAGCTAATAAGCCATATTAAGCTAATCCAAAACTTAGTTATAGCACAGAATGGGGACAAACTTGATGGGCTTATTTAGGTGGGGTCCACTCTGATTCAGGTCAAACTAAAGGTCAATCTAGGTTCCCTGGTAGGAGGGGGGTTCAAAGAAACTAACTAGAAGGTGTGGGGCCCACTGAGTTGGTCACAAAACACCTCCAAAGTGGTGGTGGTGACTGGGTACCAATTATGGTGAGCTGATTACCAATTATGGTTTTTCCACGGCCTTTACCACAAGCCATAATCTTGCGGGCTAGCCAACTCATTATCTTTTGAGGATGATGGGGAGTTGAGGAACCATACAATTTTTGGCAAATTGCAAGCCATCAACGGGTTTGAGTTATCTTTACCAAGAACCGTTTGCTCCTGGATTAGCCAATCCTGTTGTGGGTTAGACATGGAGGATTGATACCATTTATTGCGTTCTAAGTGAGAAAAAATTTTAAAATTTTGGCTAAAATGGGGGTTCTTGATGGAACATGTGTTTAAATTCGTTAGAATAACGAATCTCCCCCCACACTTAGAACTGAATATTGTCCTCAATATTCAAAGTACCGGATGTTAAACCGACACTTAGAACGTAAAAGAAAATATTCCATAGCCTTTATTTATTTAAGATGTATATACATACAATTATTTTTTTAGATAAAACTTCTTAAATAGAAGCTATCACTGTATGTACATTTTTTTTTTTTTTTTTTTTTTGAGATATATACAACATGTGGGGCATCTCCCCCACACTAGGGTGTTACACACGGGTGAAAACCCATGTTTTTGCTAATGTTTTTGATTCCCGAGTCACTAGCTTGACTCGACCCCGTATTTGATTCCTTTTCTCCCAAACTGTCAGGTTTATTACGCAAGCTAACCGCTTGTGAACGGTTAACTGTAATCAAGAAGTCCTGAACAGACCTGGAGAAAAAGCAATTTAAAAATCTATGGGGAAGTAAGTGGAAGAGACAATCTCAATCGGACTTTCATTCAAGATGTTTGGATAAACATTTGAAGCACGTGAAAGTTCCACACCGATGAGACAAGTAACCGGCTCATAATTTATAAATGAGAATGCCGGGATCAAAGATAATGTCTTCACTCCCGAAAGAGTGAAGAACAGGATAAGCCACAGGATATATGAAGAAAGGAAAGAAAGTCATGATGAAAATCATGATTAACTCTTCTTCCTCAATAGGAGAATTCATTGTTTCATGAATCTCCTTATTTAAGCTCGTTTGATCAAGACATATTATGGGTATGTCTAGATCAAAATAGAAGTTATCATACTCCGGAGGAGATATGATATGAGTGAGTTCACCGGAGAACTCCTCAAAGGTGAATGATTCGTATTCGGGATTGAGTTGAGTGAGTTCATTGGGGAACTCCTCAATAGTAAATGATTCATAAACGGGAAGAGAATTATAAGAATGAGAAGTGGTGATACCACTTATCTTCTCTTCCGTTTGATCAAAATGGAACGTTTGCAATTCCGGAATAGAATCATTGATAAAAACCTCACTATCCTTGACGGGGATAGGAGATGAAATAGGCTCTTCATTAAAAGCCTCGATACTAGAAATGAGAAGATTAGCATTTAATAATGTAAGACGAAGAGCTTCGTCTTGGTGTATTTCTTCCTCATTCTCTTCTTCTGAGTTGACAAGCTCAGAAGGCAATTCCCCCACATAACTTATGTCTCCACAAGATAAAGAATAGTTCTCATCAGAATCAGAGAACATCTCAATATGATCATTTGGGAAGACAAGAGGGGGAGGGATATCACACATAAGATCAAGAATTCCCTGTGACTCACTTGGGATTGAGACAAGGTTCTCAACACTAGACTTTATGAATTCGTCCGATTCCTTTGCAGGAATAGTGTCAAGATGCTCGTCCCCCATGCTCAGAGAGTGAGTGGGAACCTCGGGTGTGATAACATCGTACAGAGGGAGCTGAGAAGGACTAGCAGTAATGGAGTCTACAAGTTCCATTATTTCTACTGCTGGTGATTCAGTTATATTCTTTTCTCCCTGTATATCCATGGAAGGAGTCTCAACTGATGAACTTGATGAGGTATCATCACTTTCATCATCCTCATCGAGAAAAGCAGCATTTTGAAATTTGGTACGCGTTATAGCTGCTTGTTCTAAGACTAGTAATTCTTCCATGCTTCTTTCGTCTCTAGCAGCATGTTCTTCAGCAAGTAATTCCGCGATAGATTTATCACGAGAATATTGAGTGAGTGGAGACTGTGGGGGTGTGAATGTGTCAAAACCGGATGTATCAGAACTAGAACAATGTTCAGGTTTATAATACGGTTGACATTTGAAATCATCATGAGGGCCCCCACAATATACACAAGAAGAACTTGGTGCATTGTTAAACGACATATTAGCCAACTCCTCCTTAAGGTCTTTAAGTTTCTCAAGAACCTCTAGACAAAGGTCTTGCTGGTTTTGAGGAGTTGCTTGGTTCATTTGGTATTGTGGAGGTGGGTCTTGAAATGAATAGTCGTAATTGTTACAAGGAAATGGATTCCTTGTTTGACAATCAGAGCTAAAGTGTGGACCTCCACAGTACTCACAACAGTTGAACTGATGTGACTGTGAGTCGTATGTGTTTGAGTCATAATTGTTATCAGGAACCTGTTCATAGACAAACTGATTCCTAATTTGACAATCAGAACTGTAGTGTGATCCACCACAGTACTCACAACAGTTAAACTGCTGAGTCTCATGGTGTGGAAGCTGGTGAAATGAATTAGTCATGTCAGGGTAGGAATAGGGATTCTGGTTATAGACAGACCCGTTTCCTGACTCTACCATGCCACAACCGGGGCAATTACCACCACTATAAGAACTACCACACCATTGACAGACAAGATGGTGAGAATAAGACATAGAAAGAATCAAAGGGTTTAGGGGGTGAGGAATGAAGAATCAAATAGGTAGGAGTGTAAAGGTGAATATTTTTGGTTTTTTCAAAATTTTTGTAGTACTAATAAGAAGGAAAATATTTTTGGGTTTTTGTGTTCGTTAAAAACTGAATTTAAAAAGTTTTCGGGAACTGTTTTTGGTTTTATAATAAGAAAATATGAACAAAGGATGGATAAATGTACAATGAGCGTGTATTCAGGTTCACTAATACGCAAAATCGTTTAGAATAAGCGCACAACCTCCCCGGCAGCGGCGCCAAATTTTGATTCGCCTCAAACTAGTTATCTTTTATTTCTCAACCACTTGTGAATGGTCAATAGTAAAGTCAAACTAATCTAAGGCAAATGCTTCCGTGAAATACAGTGTTTTCCCGGGTCGTAATGTCCCAACGAGGTGTGCGATGTTTTATTATAAACGAATCTGTGATCGAGTGAATCTGAACAGGGAATGGTATAAAAATGTGTGTGTGTGATTAGAATAAGGTTTTATAACTTAAATAAACTATTAAAACGATTACGTAAAACCTAGATATCTAAAACGTTTAAAACGTAAACCAATTTAAAATCAGACGCGACTGCGTACTGAGAAAAAGGTGAGTTTTAAGGAAAAATAAACTATAAGGGTTAAAATTGAAAATTCTATAAACTTAAACTTAAAATAAACTTAAATTAAAAAGAAAACTATTTTTTAGATTATTATATTATTTATTATTAATTATTTAATTAAAAACTATTTTAACTATTTAATTAAAACTAATTTATATCAAACTAAAAATTATAAATACTACAAATTAAACTAAAAATTTATAAAAATAATTTCTAAACCTAAAATAGAACTTGAAGAAAGTATAAAAAATAAAAATAAATATTTTTGTCTTTTTATGAATTTTCTATTAATTAAAAACTATTTATATTAATTAAACTAATTTAAATTAAAAATAATATTAAACTATCTTAGAAAATTATGGAAAAATTTATAAAACTATTTTATAACTTATAAAAGCTATAAAAAATATAAAAACTAGGTGTTGCTATATAAAAATCAGGGTTCTAAATAGCGCGCCATAGCGGCGCTATAGCGGCGCCATAGCGCGAGGCGTGGCCTCCACGTTACGAAACAGGCCAAGGCGTCTTCTTAATGCGTAGCGTGTTATGAAGCGCGAAAAAGCGTGGTAAGGCGTGCTATAGCGTGAAGCGTGGCGCTTTATTTTGAAGCTTTTGTAGAATTTAGTAATTTAATATTATTGGGCTAGAAGGAACTTGGGCTTGGGCTAACTTTATAAATCAAATGCTAAAAGATAATATAACAAGTGAATGTGAATATGTGAATGTGATGTTTTATACCGTAGTTTTTAGGTTTTTACATTTTATCTTTTAGCAGTTTACTCTCACGGAGAAGGTTTTATTTAAAGAAATGACGAAAAATGCAATTATAGTTTAGCTTTTTGAGTTTATTTCCTATGTATAACGCGTTTTGTAAACTTGATGTATATATATATATATATATATATATATATATAAAATTATGCCGCCTTGGTCACGCCTCAAAAAACGCTATAGCTTCGCTATAGCTCGTGTAGCTTGAGGCTTAGCTTCGCCGCCACGCCACGCCTCACGCTATTTATAACATTGATAAAAATTAATTATGCTATTTATAACTTATTTATTTATTAATTACTAAATAAACTAATATTAATTATAATAAATACTAAATGACAAAACAAAAATCTGAAAAAATTATGAAAATTACTTTAACTTAGAAGGAAATTAATAAAAATATAAAAACACAACTTACTTAATTAAAATCTAAAAATGAAAATTAAAATTAAATTAAATTAAATAGAAACTATCACTTATTTTTATGTTGTCTTTTCTGGATTTTTATTTTACAAAACTATATTATATATATATATATATAAGCAACTTTTGTAAAAACAACTAATTTAGAGCTTATTAATAAGCACTGTGGAAGCTTATTGCTTCCATAGTTGACTTTTGTTGACTGAAATGGTAAATAAGCTCACAAGAGCTTATGTGGGACCCACCTTGGTATATTCTGGTTCTAATAAGTACTATGGACTTGTCTAAACTCAATTTGGACAAATAAGCTCAGTAGATAAGCTAATAAGCCATATTAAGCTAATCCAAAACTTAGTTATAGCACAGAATGGGGACAAACTTGATGGGCTTATTTAGGTGGGGTCCACTCTGATTCAGGTCAAACTAAAGGTCAATCTAGGTTCCCTGGTAGGAGGGGGGTTCAAAGAAACTAACTAGAAGGTGTGGGGCCCACTGAGTTGGTCACAAAACACCTCCAAAGTGGTGGTGGTGACTGGGTATCTGGTGCACAGGGGAATGGTCTTCCCTACAGTTGTGTTTAGGGTTGTGTGGGGCCCAGTACAAAAATCCTAAAAATATAACAATTGTGGAATCTTAAACACAAGGTGGTAGAGTATTACCACAATAATTTTCAGACCTTAAAACCTTTTACACAATTCTACAAAAATCTCTCAAGATTTGAGAAAATCTGAGAGATGAACTTTTGACTTTTTGTAAAACTTACCTAGTTTGACTTTATTGAATTTTAATTGATCACTACTGATTTAAACTGATATAATATGCAATTATGAAACTAAATCAAGTTACTTAAACAAGTTTTAAAGCTATTGTGATGATTTTGATTCACCAAACCCCAACAGTTGACTGTTAAGGGGTGATGAGAGTGATTTTGACTATTGGGTATAAGGGTGACTAATCTAATGACCTAAGTAGCCTAAATGAACCTAGAGGAATCTATTTCTGAGGAGAGTTCACCAAACAAAACATAAGAGTGTACTGACTTGGCTTAAACCAAACACTCCCTTATGTATACTAACTTGTTTTCTAATGAAGAAAGTACTGAATTTAAGCTCATAAACTAAACCACAGATATATATTAGCTTATATTAGAACTAATTAATAATATAAAACATAGGAAAGCACATGGTAAACTGAAATAAGTATATTGCATAAAAAAAATATAGATTAACTTACAAGATTTCCAAACTGAGAAAACAAAGAACCACAACCAAGAACTTTCCTAACAGTCTTCCACAAGACTTCTAAACCAGAAATAATCCAAAACAACACCCTGCTCAATATCCTTCTTCCTCTTTACTTGATTTTCTATTTTTTTTTTCTATTTTATTGATTTTCTTGGTATTTTCTTCTTTTATAATCTAAACAGATGGTTGAGGTTTTCTTAGACTTTTATGAGCTTTGTCAGAGCTTATTAAAGCTTATGAAATCATACAACAACAACAACAACAACTAACAACATACAACTTAGTGAGATTTTTGAGATTTTAATGAAAATGTATAAACTGAGACAACAACTGATAATTGAAATTAACTTGATTTAAAGATTAAAGGACATGAAATTAACTGAGTACAACAAGATTTAACTTAAAATTACAACTAAATTAGAAAGAACATGACCTACGATTACAATAAACTAAACCTAAAACTAATTTTTTTTGTTCTTCTGCTTCCTTTCCCATTTGTAGCCCTTTTCTGAGTTTGTGGGACCCACTGGGGTGTTTCCCACCAATTATGAGCCATTGATATGGTCCCAATCATCCTAGCCGTTTAAATCTTTTCTTGGCGCCAAAGTCTCCCCAGGGTACTGTAGATTACTTGGAGCGGGTTTTAAGGGTTTAAATGGGTTTGGAGGGTTGTATGAGGTGGAAGGTTTGCGTGGAGAGGCAAAGGTGTGAGGTGGAAGGTGGTATGTAGCAGTGATGGTGGTGGTATGGTTTGGGAGGGAAGGCGGTATAGAGGTGGTGGTGTTTGACTTGGGTTTGACCGGGTGGACTGGGTTTGTGGATGGGCTGGGTAAATAAAAAGGGAGTGGGCCAAGGAATGGGCTAGGGAGTGTATTGGATTATGGTTTTGGTTTTAATAATAAGGTTAGGGTCCGGTTTGGTTATTTCACACAAGGACTAATTTTGTAATTTCGTTATTTTTGGAGGGCTGAACTTGTAAATCCCCATAAGTAATCACAAGGACCTATTTTTCCATAATTGAATAGTACACAGTTTATTTTTGATGTTTTTCATTTTTTAAATACCGGGGACTATTTTTGACAAAACTGAAACTTGAGGGACTAAATGTGTAATTTATTCAAAACTTTCACCCAAGGACTAATAGTGACAATTATGAATTCCCTAGGACCCTTAATGATAATTTTCCCATTTTGAACACCCGGGGACTAAAACTGTCAAGTTTGAAACTTTGAGGGACCTGTTTTGCCAAACTATGAAACTTCAGGGACCAATCATGTAAATTCACCAAACTTCATACCAAGGACCATTCCTGCAAAAGATTATTAGTACAAGGACCAAAATTGAATTTCTCAAAGTTTTTACATCCCAGGGACCTTTTCTGTCAATTTCCAAAGTATAGGGACTAAACTTGTAAATTTGTGAAACTTTACACCAAAGGACTAAATATGTAACTTTATGATTAAAAAGGACCTTTGATGACTTTTTCATGTTTTTAGAATAACCAGGGACTAGTTTTGACAATTTATGAAAGTTGAGGGACTGAAACTGCCAATTATGCAAACTTTGTACGTTTTTCATTTGTTTTTGCATATTTTGTATTTGAAACATATAAAACACACTTCTAAGATATTTTCAGTATTATGATGCATATTTGAGTGTTTTTGTATGTTTTGACAGCTCAGATTAGTATAAAATGATGAGTATTTAGACACTCATCGCCTACCTCTTACAGGGAATTCCGTCCCAGAATTCTAGTCTAAGATAGTTACCAAGGGTGTCTTAGGTGAAGATATGTGGGTACTTGGAGCGAATCTGATCCTCGCGCTCCCAAGTATATTCCGGTCCTCACTTGGAGTCCCAACGGACTTTGACAATAGGGATACGGTTTTGATTGAGTTATTTAACTTCTCTATCCATGATTTCAATGGGTTCCTCAGTAAAGACAAGGTTATCATCTAGTCGAATTTCTTTCAATGGAATAACGAGAGATTCATCAGATAAACACTTCTTAAGGTTTGACACATGAAAGGTGTCGTGAATCCGACTAAGTTCTTTGGGTAGTTCTAGTTTATAAGCCACGGGTCCTATCCTTTCCAGGATTCTGAATGGACCGATGTATCTGGGGTTCAACTTTCCATGTTTTCCAAATTGTACCATTCCCTTCCAGGGACATAACTTCAATAAGACTCTATCTCCTATTTGAAATTCCATGGGTTTCCTTCTTATGTCGGCGTAGCTTTTCTGTCGGTCTCAGGCTGGTTGTAAGCGTTGTTTAATCTTAATGATTTTCTCAGTAGTTTCCCGAACAAGGTCTGGTCCTATAAGTTGTCTTTCTCAAACTTCTGCCTAACAAACGGGCGATCTGCAGCTGCTTTTATGCTGGCGTGGTAACTATTGTTGTATGAAAACTCTGCTAACGGTAAGTGCTTATCCCAACCTTTTCCAAAATCAGTAACGCATGCTCGGAGCATATCTTCCAAGGTTTGGATAGTTCTTTCACTTTGACCATCACTTTGAGGGTGGTAAGCGGTACTCATATCTAGTTTAGTTCCTAAGGCTTTCTGTAACGATTTTCAAAAGTGATAGGTGAAATGACTATCTCGATCCGAGATGATTGAAATTGGTACACCATGTCGAGTGACAATTTCCTTTACATACAGATGAGCTAGTGTATTCATCTCATCGGTTTCTTTGATGGGTAGAAAATGAGCGGATTTTGTGAGACGATCCACAATAACCAATATTGTGTCGAATCCGGATGAGGTTCTTGGGAGTTTGGTGATGAAGTCCATAGTGATTCGTTCCCATTTCCACATAGGAAGTTCTGGTTGTACAAGTAGACCTGAAGGTTTCTGATGTTCTGCCTTTACTCTTGAACACGTCAAACATTTACTGACATATTCTACGATGTCAGCCTTCATGTTTGGCCACCAATATAGTTTCTTTAAATCCTGATACATCTTGTCGGAACCCGGGTGAATGAAGTATTTTGACTTGTGGGACTCATACATGATGAGCTCACGAATACCTCCAACCATAGGGATCCAACTTCTGTCCTTGAAACACAGTGTTCCTTCAGATTTCTTCACAAAACCATATTTATTCTCGGGCATACCGTAAATCTTTTCCTTGGGTCGGTTTTCTTCTTTAAGTGCTTCGTTCTGTGCGGTAAGGATTTGGGATAGAAGGGGTGAGTGAATAGTCATCCCTAGTGATCTAACTCGAAGGGGTTTCAATCGTTCTTTTCGGCTTAACGCATCTGCTACTACATTAGCCTTTCCTGGGTGGTAGCGTATCTCACAATCATAATCGCTGAGCAGCTCTAGCCAGCGACGTTGTCTCATATTCAAATCCTTTTGATCCAAAATATGTTGAAGACTCTTGTAGTCTGTGTACACGGTACATTTGGTGCCATATAAGTAGTGCCTCCATAACTTGAGTGCAAACACTACAGCTCCTAACTCCAAGTCATGAGTCGTGTAGTTTTCCTCATGTTTCTTCAGTTGTCGGGATGCATAAGCTATCACTTTGCTTCTTTGCATCAAAACTGCTCCTAGTCCATGATAAAATGCGTCACAATATACTATAAAGTCCTCATTTCCTTCTGGGAGGGCTAATATTGGAGCTTCACAAAGCTTTCGTTTTAACAACTGGAAGGCTGCTTCTTCCTTTTCTCCCCAGATGTACTTCTCATTCTTTTCAGTTAGCTTAGTCAAAGGTTTCGCAATCTTGGAGAATCCTTCAATAAATCTTCGGTAGTAACCTGCGAGACCTAAAAATTGACGTATCTCCGTGGGGTTTGTAGGAGACGATCAACCTTTTACAGCCTCAATCTTTGCAGGGTCTACGTGAATGCATTGACTATCTATGATGTGTCCTAAAAATTGTACGGTGCGAATCCAAAAGTCACATTAGGAGAACTTAGCGTACAGTTCTTCTTTCTTGAGCAGTTCTAAAATGATTCGTAAATGTTCCGCGTGTTCCTCTTCATTGCGAGAGTAGATCAAAATATCGTTGATGAATACTATTACAAACTTATCCAAGTAAGGTTTGCATACTCGATTCATTAAATCCATGAAAACTGCTGGTGCATTGGTCAAACCGAACGGCATTACTTGAAATTCGTAGTGACCATAGCGCGTTCTGAATGCAGTTTTCGGAATATCCTCTTCTCGAACTCTTAGCTGATGATATCCTGATCTCAGATCAATTTTTCAGTACACACTCGATCCTTGCAAGTGATCAAACAGATCATCAATTTGAGGCAATGGGTATCGATTCTTTACCGTAAGTTTATTCAACTCCCGGTAATCGATGCACATTCGAAAGGATCCATCCTTCTTCTTAACAAATAAAATTGGAGCTCCCCAAGGTGATGAGCTTGGTCGAATAAATCCTTTTTCTGACAATTCTTCCATTTCAGATGGCGCTAGCCTATAAG
This sequence comes from Artemisia argyi, assembly GCA_030686995.1. NCBI lineage: Eukaryota > Viridiplantae > Streptophyta > Magnoliopsida > Asterales > Asteraceae > Artemisia > Artemisia argyi. Next base: position 64,861 of record JARVZY010010999.1, on the reverse strand, counting down.
GTGCTTTAGCCACTGGTGCCGCTCCAGGCACTAGTTCTATCTAAAATTCTACTTGACATGCGGGTGGAATACCAGGTAATTCTTCAGGGAATACTTTAGGAAAACCCCTAACGATAGGAACGTCATCGAGCTGCTTCTCGGATGACTTATTTTCCGTAACTTGAGCCATGAATACTTGACATCCTTCCTTCATGTATTTTATCACTCGCATACATGAGATAATTCCATATCGAGGTTTGCTTTTGTCGCCCTAGACAACGAGTGTTTCATCCTTGAGTGGTATATGAACGGCCTTTTCGTCACAGTGAATCCTAGCACGATGGTGGGATAGCCAATCCATGCCGACGATTGCATCAAAACTACCAAGTTGAACCGGCATAAGATCAATGGCAAAAGGTTTTTCAGATAAGGTTAGAGTGCAATCTTTCATGATAGTATTGGTATCTATTAAATTCCCGTCAGCCATTTCGACTTCGTAGGTGGTGTTTAGCTTAGAAGGGGTAACATTAAGTAAAGGGGCAAACGTATCTGATATAAAACTCTTATCCGCACCCGAATCAAACAATACTCTAGCATTATGATGGTTTAGTAGAAATGTACCGGTGACTACATCAGGTCCGTTTCCATCTCCGAGAAGGTATACCCTAGTTTGGGCATTGGCTGGTTCATTTCCTTTTGGGCAGTTCCTCCGGATGTGTCCTACTTCTCCGCATCCGTAACAAGTGGGTGATACAATCTGTGTGTTGCTTCCCGTAGCCGGAATCCTACAGTTTCTGGTTTGATGACCGATCTTACGACATTTGTCGCACCGAACAGTACAACGACCCTCATGATGAAGTTTGCATCGTTGGCATTGAGGTTTCTGACCGTTGTACCCTACGCCTTCCGTGGCGGCGTAGACTCGGGGTTGTTCTTGTCTTTGGTTCTGCTGTTGAGTGTTTCGGTTGTTGTGATATTGTTGGTGGTTCCGATTATTGTTGCGGTGGTTGTTGTTGCGGTGATGACAGTTGTTGCTTTGTTGGTTGTTGTTGTGATGGTGGGTGGTTCTCTTATCGTCCAAATTCCTTTTAAGCTCATTGTATTTCACTTCTCGGTCTAGAAGTTTCTGAGCAAGTTCCATTGCTGCTTCCAAGGTTGGCGGGTTTGCTGAGGTGACATTTCCTTCAATACTCCTAGGGAGTCCTTCGACATATTTCTCTAATGTCTTCTCATGATCGGGTACCATGGTAGGGCATAGTATATTGAGTTCTTGGAATCTCCGGTTGTAACTTCTCAAATCAACTCCTTTCACCATTAAGGCATGGAACTCGTCCTCGAGTTTTCGTAGTTCAGAACGGGGACAATACTTCTTTAGTATTTTAGCCTTGAATTCAGTCCAAGTAATTTGATGTGCTGCCTCTGTTCCTAGTGTTTGAACGGTAAAGTTCCACCAGGATAGAGCGTCTTGCATCAGTGTTCCCGTTGCGATGCTTACCTTGTTGTTTTCCGAGCATCCACTTCTTTGGAAAATAGTTTCACTTCTTTCAAACCATTGGGCTAATTTCGACACTCCTTCAGTTCCTTTGAAATACGTTGGTTGGCACGCTATAAAGTCCTTGTACGTGCAGTAGCAGGGTGCAGGTGCATTTCCATCTCTATTACGGGCTTGTCCAGCTAAAACGACAAAGACACCATCAGCAATTGCTTGCTGGATCACTGCCGGGGTCATAACTTCAGGGTTCGCTGGTGCGGCGGTCGTGGTTGTTCTCCTAGTTCTAGCCATGTTGCTATTATAAAAGAAGGTATATCATTTGAACATTTATAATAATCCTATCACGTTGAAATACATATCGAGTAATAAATAGTAAATATAGGTCGTAGTTACAATGATTCGATCATTGAAAAGGTTTAAGTCGTAATTATCGTATGTTGGAATGACACACATAGGAATTACGAATAAGTTTGACCTGCATGAACTAATATATTACGATATAATGTATAAATTTTGCAACGTAAATAAAGATAAAATAAATTTCCATAAATCAGTGTCAAGGTGTTACAACACTTATTGATACTTGTGCAAATGTTTACAAAACACGACAAGATACTCTTATTTGTAGGACATTGATTTCACTAGCAAGGCGATGGTCTCATGGTTTTCCTAAGGCTTTGTCTAGGGGATTTTGGAGTTCTTGAATGGCAGTGGACATGGTTTCCATGGTTTGATCTCGAGTCCATTCCCTTTCTCGAGATTCTAGCAGGGCTTGCCTAAGGCGTAGGTTCTCAGTGTTGATCCTTTCAAGTTCTCGGTCTAAAGTTCCCATCATTATTTCTGTTGAAGTGTTAGCCCCACATAGTGCTCCTATGAATTCCATTGATTCCCAAAATAAAGAATCCAACTTTTCAACCTTATCTTCTATCGCAAGATGACCAATTATGAGACTGTTCATATCATCTTCAAAGGTTTCTAGTAGTTCATGTGGAATCTTGTTGAGTATACTAGCGATGGAATCAAGTCGATCTTCGTGGCGAACTATTCTTGCAGCTAACAATGGTATGGTGTGATGTATGGGTTCCCCAGTGACCGCCAGAATTCAGGAGGTGGAGTAAGAACTTTCCCCAAGTTCCCTTGTTGGTGGTGTTCCTTCTTGAGATCTCCAATATCGCATGATGGGCAACAAGAAAGACCATCTACGAGCATCCACTCGCTTGTGGGTCCTTCGGCATCTGCGTTGATCACAAGATTCTGAGGTGGTTGGGCGGATTGGGTAAGTCCTTTGGTGAAGTGATATTGGGACACTTCGGTAAGTTGCAGGTGGTGATGCTAGTGGAGGTGATGCTATGGGTGATGGTGTTAGTGGCACAGTAGTAGTTTGGTTGTAGAAGATAGTAGGTAGTGGTGGTATCACTGGTGGTGTAGGTAGTGATGGCACAACTGATTCAGGTGGTATGACAAGAGCTGGTGCTGGTACAGCAGTACTTGCTTCATACGGCTGAAGTTGTCTAATTTGCCTAGTTCGGCGAATCGGACCAGATGATGCCAGAGGAGAAGCCTCTGTGTCAGATGTTGGCAGAAATTGCTGGCTTTGCATGTATCTGTCGGTAGCAGGAGACAAAGGCATAGGTGTGGTAGCATAGGCTGAAGTAACATCTTCAGTTCCTAAGTTTGATGACAAGCTGATAGGGTGGATGTTCGAAGACATGACACTGTAATAATTTCCCGATTAGTAAATGTAAGCATAATTATAATCAATTTAAAATGCTATAAAGTAAATAATACTTTTTACCAATTATTGGAATGCTCAGGCACGAAGGGCGTAGTATGGTATTTTATAAAAGTTTTGTCCCGTTTTAAAGTGTAGTTATAGTCCAATGTTTCAAAAACACTTGGTTCACTATAACCGTGACTCTGATGTCAATCTATAACACCCCCAAAATCGATCAATACAGCGGAAGACTTATAATGACAGCGGAAGACTTTTGGGGTATTATATCGTTGATCTTTGTCACAATTATAGAAAACGACTCAATGAGACGTTTTAAATTTTATTTAAAATACCAAATATTCATAATTCCAAGAGGTTTCATTATTCAACAACAAGTTTTTATTCAAAGAGAAATAAACGTTTCTTTATATTCCCACTTCGTGCCTTTGCCATCCATTCCATTTAGTTACCTGAGATAAAAATGCTAAAAGTCAACAAAAGTTGAGTGAAATTCATAGGTTTATAATTAAGAGTTTGAACACAAGAGATAGGTGCTTATTGTATATAGATACAAATAAACAAGTTAGAAATCACATTCATTATTGCCTTAAGCTGATGACACTCAACGATTCAACAGACATCAAAATTATCCGTAATAATGATGTGAAATATATAGCCCCCAAGATAGGTATTTGCCAGTAACCTATGATATTTAAATAAAGTGCATTTGGTAACTTTCCTCTAGCAACCAAATGGGGATTGTCAATCCCTAATAGATCTATTCACAATTATTTACGTTCACCCTTCAAGTGATTAAGGTTCATGATCGAGGGACTTTTGGCAATAGCTACTTAAGCAATAATAATATCAGGAAAAGACTTGTGTTTGGTTTTTGAGCATGTATCCCCCCCACAAAAATAAGTTAAATGTGGCTATGAACTCACCTTAGTAGTATAGTAGAACAAACGTAATCTCAACGATGCAAGGCAACGGCTTCACACACAACCTATAAAGATATGGCAAGTTTCAGTTTTTAAGTCTCGTTTTATTGCAAACGTTTATTATTAATTACGAATAATCCATAATGTGCATAGGCGATGTGTTACGTCGTAGATAAAATAGATAATGGTTACGTATTGTTTTATCGTCTAAAATTAATTATCGTTATATAAATTTTATAAGTATCTATATATATATATATATAAAGCTACGTTTATTATTTTTATTATTTCAATTTATATATATATATATATATATATATATATATATATATATATATATATATATATATATATATATATATATATATATATATATATATATATATATGATTAATATTATTAAAAAAAATCAATATTATTATTTAATCCTTTAAGTTTCTCAAATTTACACATCCTACCCCTAACGGAAAACGTTTACGTCGTTAGTCCAAATATATATATATTTACGTTTTAAGTACAATTAAATCAATATTTACATTTTTCAATCCAAAGTTTCAATATTAACAGTTTATATCCTTAGAAAACAGATTTTTACACTTTTTACCCAAAGTTTACAAATTTGACACTTTTAGTCCCTAGTCCTCGAAAATTTGCAAATTTAGTCCAAAAATTACCAAATTCAAAACTTAACATTTTTATTATTTCAATAAGCTCATAATATGTAGAATAGCTTATCTCAACAGCTTATTAGCTTAACTTTACTATTTTTCACAAAATGGGCTTTAACGAGTCCATTTAAGGGTCCGTTAACAATTTTTGATCCAAGGGGTTTGGGGGAACATTGAGTTTATCAAAATCCATCATTTTAAGTCCTAATTACATTTCAAAATAGCTTTTTCACTCAGCTTATTAGAATAAGCTAAAACTAGCTTATTGGGCTTATCGGCCCAAATATAGTTTTTATGTTTCTGAAAATCCTTTGAAAACTCATTTTGCTTTAGGCTCGTTCAAGTCATCAAACCAAGTTATTAGATCAATTTATTTATCATTCTCGTTTGTATATTAGGTAGACAAATAGTTCGTATAAAAATATTGATTGGTCATGTGTCGAATATTGAAATGTCGAGGTCAAAGTGTAGCCAAAAACTCAACGCGTATAACTTGTAAAACTTGAAAAATAAACTAAGTCTTTTAGTGAAATCGTATAGGTCCAACGTGACTTAGAAACGTGTGATTTTTATGGTGTATGCGTTAATATAATTTCAAGGTTATTACATGTTCTCGTAAATGACATATCCAAGTAATAGTATGATACATAAAATGTATACGTTGTTTTTATGATTTACGATTTATAAGCCTAAAGTGATTGTGCAGAAACATAAACGTACGTATGTATATATATAGAAATAAGGTTTCAAGTCCTCACCTCACCTATAAAAGGTGGCGTAAAATCAAGTGTAGGGATCGTGGTACAATAGCTCCGTGGTTCACTTCACGTTCCACCAAGGGTTCAAGATGCTCCAAGCTTGGCTTCCTAGGTTCGTTTTGAGACGTGGTACTCTTGGCGATTCGTTTGTCCCTCAACAGCTCCTCCTCGTTATTATTTTTGGTGTAATGGTGCGTATGAGTGCATGTAATGACTAAGGTTGCATGGGAGGCTTATATAGGGAGTTTTTGAATGTGTAGAGATAAGATAAGCTCACAAGAGTTTGAGGTTGCATGTTAGGCGAATAGTAACGCCACACTCCACACCCAATCGCATGTTTATAAGGCTTAGATCTTGTATGATTGTTCCATGTACATTCCTGACTCCTCACAAGATGTATAGTGTTCGCTTTGTTGCCATTGGGGAGCAGGGGTGGTGCTAGGGGATGCTTTGCCACGTTTTAGCCTTATCCTTCAAGGTGAGTTTGGTGGTTTACTTAGGTTGTATCCAAGGTAGTAAACGAGCGAGACAGGGAGTAACAAATATCATTTCTGTTTCTTTGGCACTAGGGGAGACGAGATAAGCAAAAATATTTGTAGGTTATGTGTAGAAATCGTAAGATTGAAGGGTGGTTTTGGGCGTGGTCGCGACAGAAAGAAAGAAAAAAAAAGAAAATAATAAGGGTACGTTTGGGCCTATGGCCTGGTGGGCTTATGGTTTGCGTTGGCCCAACAGAAAAAGAAAGATAGAAAAGAGTCTGTTTGGTTTATATATATGTATCCGTGGCCCAATGAGTGTTGGGGGCCCACTTGGCGTGTATCGAGTATCGTGTCGAAGTTCAAAAATATTAGTGAGCGTTCTCGGGAAGTTTCGTAGGTTCGGGGAATATAAAAATAGTATACGGTATTTAGACGAAAGGTATTGTTATAAATATAAACGTTTTATATATATTTATCGTTCGCAATAATCATAGGTTATCTAGGTCGTGTGTAAGCATCGTTCCTGGGTAAACGGTCAATCACAGTTATCGTAGTGGTTCAATATCAAGCCATATCATAAAAAAAAAATTTGTTACCCGTAAAATGGTGTTAAGTTATCGTAACATCGTTTTATTTGTTCGTATGCATTTACTAATCGTAAGGGAAATTTACGAGAGGTTACATTATGCACAAAATCAAGTTCTCTTATTATTATTATGCAATAATGGTTGTTAATAAAAAGAAATAGTTACTTCCCCAATTTCTAATTTTTTTATGCAAGAGAATCCCAGACTCAGATTAGAAGGGATTTATTAAATATGAAATCTAAGGAGATATGTGTTCCATCATTCCTAATCCTAATCGAAGATAAAAGAATGGTTCATGCTTAAGTGGTTTAGTAAGAATATCAGCTATGTTTTCCTCCGTTGGCACTTTTTCAATAGATATATTACCCTTTTGCGCATTATCCCTAAAAAAATGGTGACGAATCTCTATGTGTTTAGTAGGAGAGTGTTTCACGGGGTTTTTACTTAAATCTATTGCTCCTTTATTATCACACATGATTGGAATGTTATCAAGTATAATACCATAGTCTATGAGAGCTTGTTTCATCCATAGTGCTTGTTGACATGCCTTTCCAGCGCTTACATATTCGGCTTCGGTTGTGGAGATATCTAGTGCCGTTCATTTCTTGGAGAACCAGGAAGTTAAGAAACAACCCATGAAGGTACAAATGCCACTAGTACTTTTTCTATCCACATAATCTCCCGTATGATTAGAGTCGGCGTAAACTATAGTTTCTATGCCGGTCCCCTTAGGATACCATAATCCTAAGTGCATGGTGCCTTTAATGTATCGGAAGATACGTTTAACCGCTTCTAAGTGAGAAGATTTGGGATCTTCTTGAAAGTGAGCACAAAGGCAGACACTAAACATGATATCGGGCCTACTTGCTGTTAGGTACAATAAACTTCCTATCATACCTCTACACTTAATACTATCTACGGATTCACCCTCTTCATCCTTGGTGAGCTTTGTGACCGTAGCCATTGGGGTTTTCATAGGTTTAGTATCTTCTAGTCCAAATTTCTTAAGCATTTCCTGAATATATTTGGATTGATTAAAGAATATTCGATCATCTAATTGTTTTATTTGTAGTCCAAGGAAGAAGTTAAGCTCGCCCATCATACTCATTTCAAACTCGTCATGCATGATTCTTGAGAATTCATCACACATGTCTTGACAAGTTGAACCAAAGATAATGTCATCAACATAAATTTGGACGATTATGATGTTTGAATCTTTCTTCTTGGTGAAAAGAGTGTTATCTACCATTCCCATCGAGTATTCATGCTTAAGAAGAAAAGCTTTCAACCTATCATACCAAGCCTTAGGGGCTTGCTTTAAACCATATAAAGCTTTCTTTAGTTTATAAACATGCTTGGGTTACTCGAAGTCAATGTATCTTGGAGGTTGTGCTACATATATCTCCTCATTGATGAGACCGTTTAGGAATGCACTTTTCACACCCATTTGGAACAACTTAAAATCTAATGCACATGCATATGCGAGTAATATCCTAATGGACTCAAGTCTAGCTACGGGTTCATAGGTTTCGTCATAATCAATTCCCTCTTGTTGATTATAGCCTTGTGCGACTAACCTAGCTTTTTTCCTAGATACAATACCATTTTCATCTAGTTTGTTTCTAAATACCCACTTAGTCCCTATTATTGTGACATTCTTAGGTCTTGGTACTAACATCCGAACATCATTAGACTTAAATTTGTTTAATTCTTCTTGCATTGCGATGATCCAACTTTCATCTTTCAATGCTTCATTGACATTTTTAGGTTCAATGATTGAAACAAAACAAAAGAAGTTGCTATTGTTTTGAACTTGTGATCTAAGGGTTCTTTGGTTTAGGCTTCCTATGACATTATCTAAAGGGTGGCTTTTAGATTCTTTAATATTTGAAGTTTCACCTATTTCGATGGTTTCTTGAGATATGTCTAGGTTTTTCATGTTTTCAACTATGGCATTTTCTTCATCCAAATCATCATCTACCAACGGTGAAGTTTTAGATGGAGGGGGACTCTCATCGAATGTCACTTTGAGTGATTCTTCGACAACCATTGTTTCCTTGTTTAGACAATGTAGGCTTTACTAGTTTGAGAGTAACCTAGAAATACACCTTCGTAAGACTTTGGGTCGAACTTGGTGAGATAGTCTTTGGTGTTTAGAATATAGCATTTGCTACCAAACACTCTAAAGTAATCTAGGGAAGGTTTCCTACCTTTCAAAATTTCATAAGGGTTTTTCCTATGATTTGTCTAATTAAAATTCTATTAAGAATAAAGGTAGATGTATCTACGGCATTACACCAAAACTTTTGGGGAATCGATTGCTCATTAAGCATGGTTCTACTCATTTCTTGTAGGGTTCTATTTTTCCTTTCGATTACCCCATTTGATTGTGGAGTTCGTGGAGCCGAGAAATTGTGAGTAATACCATTAGCATCACAGTAAGCTCCGAATTGAACTTCATTGTCAAATTCTCTACCATGGTCCGTCCTAATGGAAACTATGTTGCATCCTAATTGATTATGAATTTTCTTACTAAATATTTTGAATTGATCGAAAGTTTCAGTCTTGTTTTTAAGAAACCTAGTCCAAATGTACCTAGAGTAATCGTCTACGATCACTAGGGTGTAGAGATTTCCTCCATAACTCTGTATTGCAGAAGAACCGAAGAGATCCATGTAAAGAAGCTTTAGACATCTAGATGTTGAGATCATGTTATTAGGTTTATGACTGGAGTGAGCTTGTTTTCCAACCTTGCAAGCATCACAAAAATGTTGGTCGAACCTAAGTTTGGGAAGGTTTCTAACTAAATCCTTAGAAGACGATGATTGTAATAGACGCATGTTGGAGTGTCCAAATCTTCTATGCCATGAAGTAGAGTTATCATTAACCGTAGCTAAGCATATGTTCTCACTAGGTTTTTTGGGTAAAGGGGAGTAATCCTGCACCCAGTAAAATACATTAATCAAGAAAACGTTCCAGTACAATGGATGAGAGTGAGTCTCTCATCGAAGTCCCTAAGGACACTACCACTACCACTATATAAGAATGACATGCCATTCTTATAACTAACAGATCTAAATACTACTAACCATGACTAGCAATAAAAATACAATACATCACAACTCAAATAAACATTAAAGTCTTCTTAGTCATCCTAGCAATCCAGATCATAAACATGCGAACATTCAGCTTCAACCAATTGCGTCTTCTATTAGTATTATGCACGCATAATCTAATAACCTAATAAGATTGACTTCCGTAGCAAATTGAACTTGAAGCAAAACAATGGTCTAAGCGACCCAACCTTCAAAGGGTTTAGAACAAGACCCTTCTAATATAACTTCCACATAGAGTACCAATCAACCTATTAAATAAGAATGCTGCCCGTAAACAAGGGATCAAAAGGTACCATCAAACATAGTACTTTCCTTACTCATGTATCATCATATGTGAATTCAGGTCACAATGAGTAGGAAAAGAACCATGTATCATCATATGTAGAAACGTTCATAAGGTATACGAACCCTAACTTCCAATGTAATCACCATGTCAAGTGACAACGACTACAATCATCAGTAATATGTCACATAACAACAGCCCTAAAATGGTGAAATAACCACCTTGCAACGTACATGCCATGATCACCCCATCAAAACAGCCATGTAGAAGTCAATTACCATATGATTAAGGCCACCATGCAACGAACCAAGGGTTTTGAAACCCTAAAATACATAAAATTAGGATTTAAAATAAACCCTAACTCTTAACGACCACCATCGCCATCCCTCTCTCAACCCACTTCCAAGATAATCATCACAAACCCAAAATATAACCACGATCAACATATAGACACCACCACGATCAACAGATCGACATACATGAAAGAATGGATTGGTGAGTCCAACTTGCATAACACAAAGTATAAACATGAGCGCACAGCAGCACCAATCACCATACGAGTATTCAAAACCGAGTAATATAAAACCCTAAAATAGGGTATCGTTCCAAGAGTAAGAATTTGAATACCCAGATCGACCCTTAATACAGATATAACCGACTTAGGAATAAGGGTAGCGAACCAATCAAAAAACCCATAGGCGGTTAGAGAATCAGAACCACAAAAAACGATACCCTAAAAAAGAAAATCGTTCTTGCAAGTCGATTAGGGATAACTTATAATCGCCTAGAACAAGTGAATAACGATTGAACAATAATACCTTAGGAGCAGATCGTTAAACAATCCAAAGAGGAAACCCTAAGCAAAAAATGATAATGATAATAATATTAGGGTTTCGGCCAGGAAAACAAAGGAGAAATCCGTTTAGAATTGATAGAAAAAGATGAATCCAACCACCCTTATAAGTATACCTAATCCTAGATCGTATTGCATACCCTTAGAGAAGGATAAAGAGGACGATTAGGGATAGTATTTGGCCGGAAAATAATGAAGGGTGGCGGCCGGAATTCTCCAAAGGGAGAGGGAATTCGTTATGTTCTCACTAGGTTTGTTACTAATTTTCATGACGTATAGGTTACCTTTTCTAATTCTTTTTGCAATAACTTTTCTGTTCTTAATTATCTCACTATCGTCTTTGGAAAAATATTACCTTGCAACCATTATTAAAGATTTGACTAATACTAAGCATATTAAAACCTAGGTTATCCACATGTTCTACATTAGTAATAGTAAAAGAGTTATGAGTGATCGTACCTTTGCCGATGATATTGCCCTTGAGCTTACTACCAAATGTAACATTACCTCCAGAACTTGCATTGTATGATGAGAATAGCTTGCGATTACCCGTCATGTGATTTGTGCATCCACTATCCTTGACCCATTCATCGGGCTCCAGGCTAATTCCCAAGCATATCTAATGATAACACAGACAAACTCAAACATATGGTCCCCATATATCACATGGGTCCAAAGTTGTTAGCGCCAAACATTCTATACAGTTGTTGCATTTGTCTAGGGTGTTGAAATGGTGAGTAGAATCCTATAGGAAGGAAATCATTTTTCCAATTCATGGAGTAGTTCTTATAATGACTTTTATTTCTTGCTGTTTTTGATCCAGTTTGTCTATTTGGTATATTTGTTCTCCTAGGGGATGGAGGTGTAAATCTTATAGTTGGTTTGTTGTAACCTAATCCGGGTTTTAGTATTGGTCTATAGAATTGTTTTACTTCTTCTACACTAGCAATGGGTGTTTCTAGTTTTCCTAGTATTGACTGTTTTGGACTAGAATCTGTAGTGGCTTTGGGTAAAGATCACAGTATTCTTTACTAGCGACGGTCCTTTATTGATGGGATGGTCCTTTAAAAGTGAGGGACCATCGGGTGGATTTGAGGGACCGTCTCCAGTAGCCAAATCCGACTAAGATTTCACAATTTTTTTTTTTTTTTTTTTTTTTTTTTTTTTTTTTTTTTTTTTTTTTATATATATATGCTTGGTGATGCTTCAAAAAAATTATAACCTATAACGATTTTATTGTCGGAAGCCTTTTGAACTCCTACTAGTTGTCTAAGAAAGTGAGTGCTCTTTTCAAACTTATTTAATTTCGAGACTTCCTCTTTGAGTTATTCATTTTCGATTTTAAGAAATTTGCACATTTTACACTCCGAAACGATTAATTTTCCTTTCTCAAGTCTATATAACATCTCTTTTAATTCCAATATTTCTTTTTCTAATTTAGATTTGGTGGATTTTAGAGATTTGTCTTTCACAATTATCTTTTGACCCACTTCGCAAATTTTATCATATTGATTATCTAAGTCAAGAGAATCTAGTGAGAAAATATCAAAATTGTGGAAATCGGTTTCAGTACGTACCTCTTTTGAAGATCCGGCCATGAGACAATTCTCATTCTTATCATCTACTTCGCCATCACTCCAAGCACCGCGAACATATGCCCTTTGGTTTTTGTCCTTTGTTTGGTGTGGACAATCTCTAACTAAGTGTCTTGTATCACCACATCCAAAACATCTTTTCTCACCTTTGATGTATCTATCTTCACAAGCTTTTTGAGGAGCTTTCTTTTCCTCTCGTGGTTGTCTTACAAATCGTCCTCTTCGCTTAAAAAATTTCTTGAAATCTCTAATCGCCAATGCATACTCTTCGTCATCAGTTTCTGAGCTTGAGTCTTCATCATCACTTAATTCCTTTTTAGCTTTTAATGCAATTTATTTTCTTTCCACCTTGCTATTGACAATATCGGAATCATTTTTGATGATTAACTCATGGACCTTCAAGTTACTAATGAGCCCATCTAATGATAGAGATGCCAAGTCTTTCGATTCTTCAATCGCCACGACCTTTGCTCTCTACTTCGGATGTAAAGCCCGGAGATATTTCCTAACACAATTTTTGACATAAATTTCCTCATCGAGTGCTTTTAAACTCGTGATTATGGTGTTGGAGCAAATGAACTATCTATAGATTCATCATCAGGTATGATAAATTGTTCATATTGTTGAACCAAAAGATTAATCTTATTATCTTTAACTTGATTATTACCTTGATGAGTGACTAACAAAGTTTTCCAAATATCTTTAGCCGTATTGCATATAAAAATTCTTTGAAATTCCTTTTTAGACAAAGCATTGTAAATTACCATTTTTGCTTCATCATTTTTAGCTAATTTCTTTTTAAGACTATCACTTTGTTTGTCATAAGGAACAATTTCATTTTGTTTAGTTTCAAGATTAAATTCAATAGGTTTAAAGTCACCCATTGTAATAACATGCCAAAGATCAAGATCTTTTAATTTCACATACATTTCGAATTGAGTTTTCCTATAAATAAACCTATCAGCCTTAAAGAGTGGTGGTCTTTGCATAGACTGCCCTTCTTGATATTTTTCAAATTCCATTGATCGTTTCAAGTTTTAAAATACAGTATATTTTGAAAATCCTTGAGCAACGAAGCTCTGATACCAATTGTAGAAACTAGAACGGGGGGTTGAATAGTTTCACCATTATTAATCACATTTTTATAAACAAATTGTGTTTGATAAAATGATTCGATTCAAAGCTTACGTGAAATCAACACAACAATAGATATAAGCAATGATAAGTAAACAAGTAAAGATAAGGAAAGAAAAGATCAAACCGGTAACTTAATCACTTAGTAAAAACACATCATACAAACATTAGTCCATATTGCTACAAGAATACTTTTACAAGTTCACTTTTATATTAGTAAAATTCTAGAATTAGAAATATACATCCACATCATGCATTGCATCATACATGTCTTGTCAAAGCTCTTTGTAAATACTTCTAAAAGATCTCATGCCTTACTCAACATAGCTGACTTTAAGAATCTTGATTAGACTTGTCAGCTCTGGCGGAACCCTTGATTTGGTTCCGCCTTATCCGTGGCCTAGCTGTTTGGTTCTCCTATAAATAGCAAGCCACATCCAAGAAATCTTTCATCACTTTTAGATATATTACACACATACACTCTCATCTCTAATCATTTAACTCAGTTGTATCTCACTTGTGTGATTCTCTTGTGTAGCTAAGAAGTCATCAAGTTCATCTGAAAAGACTACAAGCATCAACAGAACGTTGCAAGTCTTGGTAGCTTTGCATTGTGTAAACTCTTATAGTTTATACATCATTTTGTTGTATATTTTCTATAGTGATCGGTTAGTATTTTAGTCCTCAAAATACATAGAGTAGCGGGAGTGGTTGTACCCTTGAAAAGAACTCGACATCTAGCTTAGTGTCGGAAATATTGTATAGGCGATGTTAGGAGTGGTTGTACCTTTGTAAAAGAACCCGGTAATTAGCTTTGTACCGGATAAAGTGTAAGCGACGATTGTAAGGTTTTTTCCACCGAGAAGGGAGCTTGTTGACTAGTGGAGGATACCCTCAAGTTGGATACTCGGGGCGTGGAGTAGGGCAAGGAAAAAGAGTCCTTTTAGCTGAACCACGATAAACACTTGTGTTGTAGTTTGATCATTCCTTACTTTACTCTTTTACATTACTTGTTGTTTATTAGTTTTGATTGTTCGTTACACGTAAAGATAACAAAGTAAATCAAGTTAAAAAGCGGTAAACTATTCAACCCCCTTCTAGTTTTCCACAGATTTGAATTATTTTTCGGAACATATATAGGACTCCGTAAGATATTATTGGGTTGATATGATTCCTTAACTGCAATAGTCAATGGCGTATTGTATCCGTTGCATGCCTACTTAAGTGTTCGAATAGATTACATATTACATGCCACTTGTGGGAATATTGGTTGGTTCAAGTATGATGAAATAATGAAATGGGATAAACATTACAAGTTTAGCAAGATATATGCTCGCATCAGGCATTCGATCAATTTCTTTTTGATCGGCGGAAAAGTTAATTAAAATTTTAGAAAGATGCTAGGATAAACATTAAAAATATGTGGATATACAGCTACAATCAATTTAATAGCTATGTTAGCTAGGTCAAGTGAAAGTGAATTGCTAGATACTCTAAAATAAAATTAAAAGTAAGGGTATTTCGGCTGTTTCACTTGATTGAGCAAGGATTTCATAGTCAGACTAATAGAAATGATAGTGAAGGAACTAAACCCGTAATGGGTCAAACCACAAGGATATGAAACCCGACAAACCACAAGGATGATTTTTGTAATTAAGTAATTAACTCTCGAACTTAGTATTTCTTAAATTTTTCTTTTTCATTCTAATTTATGTTTAACTAATAACACAAAATAACGTCTGAACTTATTTTTGAATAGTAACTCCCTTGATATTCGAAAACACCTCGTAAATTACAAATAATACTGAAAAGATGACATTTAAATCCGTTAAGCATTATATCGTAATACCACTTTAAAAACATCCACATTTAGAGGTACTTAAAAAGGTTTATAAAATCTGAAATGCTTTAAAAATTGAGTCACTAAAAATGGGAATATGTTTATGATGACAAGAAATGAAATAAGTCTGAGATAATAAACATTTTTATTGCAACCTATAGTTCCCTATTCCATGACTTGTTCCTGAAACAAAGAATAAAAAGATTTAAATACAATACATCAAGATACACTTTTCAATCATATAATTCTTATTAGAATGCATCAAAAATTACAAAATGTTTTGTGGATAAACACTTATTTGAATGACAAGATTGTAGAAACATAGAGAAGGGTGAATACATTTCTATTTAAAATTTAGAATCTTTTGTATCAAATTTCTGATCAAGCGTGACTAAATATAAATAGTGGTTATGATATTTATAACAACTATATATATTGTAGATTATATCACAAACATAATTACAATTATATGTATCAAACCAATACACACATATTGTACACATAATATAAAAATTAATCACATAAACATAAGAACGGCACAAACAAGAAAATAAGCAATAAAAGCGAATGCATGTAAAGCAAATGGTAAAAGAAAGTGCAAACCAGACATGATGATTTATAGCGGTTCGGTCACTAAGAACCTCTTCGCCCTACTTCACTCCCCGAGTATCCAACTGTAACACCTCTATTTTCACAGATCGCAGCGGAATTTGGATCTGGGGCATTACTTCATGGATCATAGATGCAACAATAGAAAACAACTCGAAAAGAGACGTATTATAAAAATGAGTTATCATTCATTAAAATTTATCAGAGTTTTATAAAAGGAGGTCCCCAAAATCTAAGTGTGTTATGAAGCTTGAATGATAACCAAATGGAACGTCCTTCAAGTCTCGTGCTATTCCATTCCATAATTTCCACAAAGCTCTGTTACCTAGGATACATGCTTAACGAGTCAACACTAGGTGTTGAGTGAGAGTCATAGGTTTAAGTGATAGTGAATACAAGTTCCACATGGTTCAGTTGTTACACCCTTCAAGGAAAATGTAGTATGTGTGTGTGATAATTGTAATGCATGTACAATTATCAAGAGTTGGTTATTGCACTAAGCTCATGAAGCACACGTTAACGGTCCAGATCACGGGTCTGCACACCATACCATGATGGGGCAGAGAGAAAGGATAACTTGCCAAAGTTAATCCTTTAGAGGGTTCAAATATAATACTTATTGGTACCCTTCAGAGAGAGGTAGTACCAACGGGAGTTGTTAAACTCCAATAGATCTATCAATTATATTCGCGTTCACGTGTGTAAAATATCACAAGTGATTAGATTCATGAATTTTGTTATAGGGGTGAGCAGATAGTTTATTCGTGCAAAATCCAAAGAAAAAGACTTGTATTCGATTTAAAACATGTATCCCCCTCACAGGGATGTAAAGCATTCAAAAGTGAGGCTATGAAAACTTACCGGGGCTTAGGGAAATCTGATTGATGTAAAAAGTGACTCAGACACTAGACTACCTACTCACGTATCCTGGTGGTATTGTAGGTGTGGATGTATGTCAAGTTTTAGTTATCTTGTTTAAGTTTCTTAAGTAATCATTCTTAGGGTTTTTTAGTGTTTTAGATATTACATAACACCGTTCGAGTCACCACCATCGAAAATTATAAGACTCCTCACATGAAGCTCCCTACTATTGTATTATGTTATTAACATAATACCGTTTAGGCCATCATAATTAAGAAGTTAATACTTCTCACATGAAGTTCCCTACTATTGAATTATGTTGATTTTAGAGTTTAGTTACAACATAACACCGTTTGGGCCATCATAATTCAGAGGTCATGCAATAATCGTTTGAGGAGCCAGGGCACTTTAATTCGTAAACCTAGTAAACTCGTCAAAACAAAATATCTACATGATACCCCTCACATGAAGCTCCCTAGTATTGTGTTATGCTTCTAACTTAAAATAGGTTTTTATATTTTTATGAAAATACTTTCACTATATACCCTTATAGCTTACATATTTACAAAATCAACCCTAAACTTATAAACTTGCATTATTAACTATCCGAAATTGACTCATTTAGTCCCTATACTTATATATTTTAGGAAAATGATAGAAATGATCCCTGGAATTATAAGTTTTCAAAATTTACCATTTATACCCTTAACTTTATAACTTTTGCAAAACTAGTCCTTATAAGTTTATAACTATTTATCTTTTTATCCTAAGGTTATAGAATTTTGCAAAAAGGGTCCTTATACTTATAACTTTTAAGAAATTTCAAAAATAGTCCCTAGACTTAATATTTTTAGAAAGTTACCATATATACCCCTATGCATGGAAAACATTGCAAAACTTACCTAATTCCATGCAAATTATATTTTTATGAAACAAAAAGGTTTCCTAGCTTATTGTTAACTAATATTAGCTTAACTAAGTTGCCTAAACTAGCTTATAGCTTATGATAAGGGCTTATAGCATGTAAACATGAATTCGACTAGTTTTAGGGTTTGGGCCAATGACTTAAAGAGACCACGAGATTTTTTTTCCGCTGTATAGACCAAATCTGGTTTTTGGAAAAAACACTTCCAAAATAGAGACATGAACGACTGAGCGACTGCTCGCCTAGCACGACTCCATCAAGATCTTGCCATCTGTGTACTATATCCGGTAGGATTTGCATCAAAAATTTTTATGCGACTTATTGTTAACCAGGCATTAACTCTAGTTACCTCCTAAAAAACACGTACCTCCTCACACCATCAAACACACAAGACAATTAAACAAACACACGAACATACAATAGATTTGCAATCGAGTGATTATATGTTCTATGGAATAACGGATTCAAAAAAAAGAAACAATTGATGATGAAGAACAGGTAAGGTATTTATGTGTTTTATTTTAATTTTATTAGGGTTTTCCACAATTGTTTAATGAATTTTAATTATTTAGGGAGTTTTTCCACAATTGTTAATGAATTTTAATTATTTAGGTTAGGTTTTGTTTGAGATCGATAGTTAGGGAAACGATTGGTTATGTGGAAGGGTCGAGTTGTGGGACGTGTAGGTTTCAGTGTCTGGTTTCGGCGGTTCCGGGAGGCGATTGGTTATGATCCGAATAGATACGGGACGCCTTCAGTGTTGAAAAGTGCAATTGAGAAGCTGCCGAGTGTTAAAGTTGGGAAGGAGATATTGGAAAGTGATTAGATTGTATGGTTTGTAAAGACGAATTTGAGTTAGATGAGGAAGTTAAGAAGTTGCCGTGTAAACATATACCATTCTGATTGTATTTTGCCTTGGTTAGAGTTGCATAATTCGTGTCCTGTTTGTAGGTTTGAGTTGCCGATTGATGACCCGGATCATTAAAGTAGGGCTAGGCAAGGTGCGGGTGGCGGTGGGAATGGGAGTGGGAGTGGCGGGGTAGCTTCTGATCAATTGGTTGCAATTCATATGTATCCATAGCTGAGGACTGCACTTTTCGTCTCAAAGTCCCTGCTTGGGATATTCTGGAAGTTGTTCGATTTGTGGTTGATGCTGCATTGACAGCCTGTGCTCATGGAAGACTGTCTCCCCGTGAACTCACCACCGGTAAGGTCCCTATTAGAGTTGGATTTTTCAGCCGATTTACTTATGAGTGGGAGTAATATTTTGGGTCCTGTTAATTGGTTTGTAATGTTATCAAGGGAAACACAAAGACTAGTGGATACTGTGTGTTCATTATGAAACGACCTTTAATACTTATTTACGTATGTCTATAGGCGTTATGGTGACTTGGGGTTTTACATTTATTTTTTCTCAGTTACCATATTCTAATCTTAATTGTGTTTAACGTTGCAATTGTTGTTGATATAGATATTCACATCACTTTATTTCCGCTTTAGTGAGCTAACATTTCATACTTTATTTCCGCTTTAGTGAGCTTGTTACTTATTTAAGTGCATAAGCTCAACTTAAAAAGCTCATAAGCCAAAACAGTGGACTTATGAGCTTTTTCCAAATTTGAATAAGTCTGAAAAATAAGCTAATACAGACACCTCCTTATTTTATATGAAAAAGAGAATGATAGAAACTCATATTCCAAATGAGACCAAGAAAAGGAATATAAATATTCTTTTTATATCCCAAAATGAAACTATAAATCTGTTCTTTGCATTTTAAAAAACACGAGATATTTGTTGGTTGTTATGGCTTTCAAGTTATAAACACAAACACTGGTGTGTAAGTACATTGATGGTTTGTCTGTGTATTCTCAGATCTTCAACACTTAAGGAATAGTTTTCCCGATGCAGTTGTGGTCTAGCGTATTGATGAGAGACTATCTACTCTTGGAAATTGCATAGCCTGCAATGAACCTGTTGCCCTTACCATACTGATCTTGATAGGGTAAGATCGATTATATGTTTAGTATCAGTGTAAATTCACTCTATTTGGACACACATTTACTTGTTCCTGTGCTTTTGTTTCCCTTACTGGAATGTGTTACTTCTGTTATGGGTCATATTGGGAAAGTCAACAAAAAAAAGTCAAGAACTCATCCCAACCGTCTTTCCCTCAAAACACCGCCAATCATTAACACTTGCAATAAAATACAGGTTTTGGATTTGGATATACAGTTTATTGAGGATGAGACTATGGGTATAAGGTCAAACAATTCCATTGTTGTCATTAAGTCAGTTACGAAGCTTATTTCTAAGAAAAAGATGGACTACTAGTTTGAGCTACATGAAGGGTGTTTGGCTTAAGATTTTATAACAGGTTTGACAGGCCATTATAGAATAGTTGGTAAAAGCAATGGAAAGGGCTGGCACAATCAAAGACAAAATGAAGGTAGGAAACAATGATGAGATTGATAAAACAGGATCTGACGTGCGTGGTGATCCTGCTTCAGCACTATTAGAGGTTCCCGACCCTGAGCAAAATAAGTCGTTTAATGATCAGTATCCTATTTTAATCCTTCATATCAATTTTTATAATCCATTCATGTAGATTCTAGTCAGCTAATACAATTTGACTTCCCACTTTGTTTGTAAGATTGATTCCTTAATTCATTCCTTAGAGCTATTTAAATGTTCCTTTTGACCTATCAAAAGTGATTTTCGTGGCAACTGCTAATAGGGCACAACCAATTCCTCCACCACTCTTAGACAGGATGGAAGTCATTGAGCTTCCTGGATACACCTGAAGAAAAGCTTAAAATTACAATGCGCCACCTAATCCCCCGTGTTCTAAATCAGCATGGCTTAAATTCTGAATTTCTGAAAGTTCCTGAGGTATAAAAACTTAACTGGTCTCTTTTTCTTCTTTTTATTTTTAGATTAATATGACTGCTTAAAGACAGATTTACATATGTATCATGTTTATAATAGGCATGGTAAAACTTGTTATTGAACGATACACTAGAGAAGCTGGTGTGAGGAACCTGGAGAGAAAACATTGCAGCCTTAGCTCATGACAATAGTTTCATGAATGATCTAAGGTATAGCTATAGAATCTGAACTGTTATTTTTGTGCAATTTTGATCGATTTTTATGGTAAGTGCCTTACGTACTCGAGTTGATTCTTGCAGCTTTTGTAGAGTTGGTGCGTGCTAGCAGTCATACAACACAATGGGGGAAAATCGTGAAAATCAACAGGAACATAAACTCAAACGATCAAAATCATCAAAGACTGCAGATAAGAAGAGTGGCCCTTTGGTTCCTTCTCATCTTCTCCAGACTGATGTTTGTCATGGAAGATAGATAATTGATTTTTAGGGAAAAGTCGTATGCTTTTCTTATGAGCCTAACCAAACACCCCCTTAGTCTTTAGATTAAGCTGTTAAGCAAATGAAGAAACTATCCTTGGCTGCCAAGTGGGTGCATAAGTAGTACTAGGTGACCGGCCTATTGAAATATTGCACAAGTAGTACTAGGTGACTGGCCTATTGAAATAACGCTGTGCATTTCTATGTGTTTGATCATGTAATATCTAGTAGTCGTACTAGGTGGCTGTTTGATCATGTAATATCTAGTAGTCGTACTATTTGGCTGCTGTTAGTATCGTGATATCTGCTAATTGTTATCTCATATGCAGATTTTAACCAGATTGTCAGTCGAATATCAGTGGCTCATTTTTCACAATACAAACTTAATGCATTTGCATACATCTATTATACTCAAATGTAGGCCTATATGTTTTGCACGCCCTTTTGTTTTTAAGTATTTATCTTGTTCGAACAATTAAAGGTTTCCTGGGCTTTAGAGTCACATGTGCACTGGTTTAAATTGTTATGAAGTGATTAATAGTTATACCTAATCTTTAGTTACTCTTTGTACCTTCTATTTTGTTATTTATAGGTGTCCTATTATGCTTAGTGACCTTAATCTTGTAGTTAATCGGATTTAGTATGCAATGATCTATCCTAAATGGACTAGTTATAAGCAAGTATATTGTGGAATTAAGGAATTACATGCTACTTTTGACATGCTAACTCCAAGTTTGATAAGCTATATTGTTATCTAGAATGAATATGGCATGTCTTCATAGCTTTGCTGTATCAATAGCTTTTTAGCAATTAACGCGGTTTGTTGATAGGATCTGAATGGTTGAAGAGTCACAAGGTTCACTGAGTAAATATGAATCAGCTCTCAAATGCGTTTTCTTTGCTAGAACTCAATGTTAAGGATGATAAGGAAGAGATAACCAAGTGCTGCTGAAAACACGAAGAAAGCCAACGGATAATGCAATCTTAGATTGCTTTTTCCGCTATTTAGACCATTTTGGCTTTTTGGAAAAAAAAATTCCAAAATGAGACCACTTAAATGGTAGACTTGGTTTTTTTTAGCACGACTCCATTAGGATTTTGACATGTGGTCAATCTTAAGATCTTTTTACTAAATATTATCCTGCCCTAAGGGCAGACAGTAAAAGTAACTATTTTTCCCCCGACTTATTTTTTTCCCTCCACCCTAAACTATTTTTTCCCTCGACTCTCACATTAAGACACGCCTCCACCATCATCCATCCATCAGTAGATCACTACTGTCAGTATCATCAGAGGATCTACGGAGCATTTTTTCTTCTTATACAATAAATAAACACACCTAAACCAGCTTCTTCCATCTTCTTCTTCTCCCCGAGCCCTAATAACTCTCTTAACTTACAGTGGTCAGCCTTTCATAAACGAAATTCAATTGATTGAATGGATATTCGTAAAAGAGGATTCCCTTTCACTAAACCCAATGGAGCTGCTAAGAAATTGAAGTCAGGTTAATTATTATTTCCTTCTTAATTACACTTATCATTTGTTTCAGTTTTTGGATTGTTTTTTTTTTTTTAGTTTAGTTAATTAGTGTGTATGTGGAATAGTTAGTTAATTAGTTGTTTGTTAATTAGTTGATCGTTTGTCAGGTTAGTTATCTGTTTTGAGAATGAATTTATGTATGTGGAATAGTTAGTTAATTAGTTGTTTGGATTGTTGAAACATATACCGACCCATTTTTTATTATGATTAATCTGCTACAAACCTTCAATGAGCTGTTTTAAGACAGTGTTGTTTGTTTTCAAGAGTTACTTGTATATTCATTCAGCTAATTTGTGCTTGTTTATTGTCTATGTGACTAAAGTTTCTAATATCTGCTTTTTTTTTTTTTTTTTTTTTTTTTTTTTTTTTACTTTTTGCAGTTGTTGGTTTCGGAAAGAAGAGGGGTCCAAACTCATCAGAGAAATAAGCATGATATTTCTTGATGGTTTGCTTAGGAGACTTGTCTAGTTTTTTGTTCTCGTTAAATTTTGCTATGTTCACCAAACCTTATCAGGTATTTCACTCTAAAGTATGTTGACCTTTGATGCCTGTGAAATTGAATGGTTATCATGAATTACTTGTTTAATTAAAGCTTATGGCTGCTTTGTCTTGAGTTTCATGTTTTGAAGTGTATGTGTAATGGTTGGTTTTATGTTCTTTTGTCATGAGATTTGAAAGAAACTTTCAAGTTTCATGACTTCTCATATAGTGAGTAATTATTTAGACTGGCATTGTTTAGGTTTTTGTATTGACAACAAATGAGTCATCCGTAGGAATCCCATGACTTCAAAGTCTTGTTGTCAGGTGCCATTTTTATTGTATACTCGGCAAATAGGGAAAAGTATTTTGACCTGCCCTGTTTGTTTTAATATATCAATTTTATACAAAACTGATCAGGCCTTTGACAGATTACCACTTTACCAGCAAGAATCAATTTTCTTTATATGTGTTAGAAAGCATATTGCAGAATCAATTTTCTAAAGTGACACATGATTGTTGGAATTGTATCCACTGTTTTTAAAAAAATTGGCATTTTTAGATGTCTCATGTTTGTCAATCTGGGTCTGTTTTGAGTCAAAACAGGTTTAAGGTTGATGTAACTAATACATGCTATGAATCATATGCTAGGTGTTTATAAGTGACTCGTATTTGAAATATGCATGGAAGTGATCGTACTAATCCTTTAATTGAGGATCACAAAAGAAAATAGATTGTGCAAATGTTCGTTTATACAGCAGTGGTGAAATTAGACCTTAAAATCTAGATGGGGTTTATATGAAAAAGTAGTAACATGTACGTATTTCGCATTTGACATAGCAACTGTACACTGACATGATTGAAGGTTGCAACATGGGTGGGTCGGTTAACGAATCAAAACGGTTTGTTTATCAGTATGGGCAAAAATGCGATGAGCTGTGTTAGGTTTTCCCTGAAACACTGTATTATCCATTCTTTATTTTTGTGATAGGCAAATGTGGTAAAAATCTGACATATGCCCATCTAGCAGTATTATAATATCCATTGTTTAAATGGTTGTCTGAATTTGAGTTACTCAATGTTCATACAATAAGCTCTTTTAGCTAAGCACCTCCAGTTATAGGTTGTTTAGACGTAAAGAAGCTTATTAGTACTCAAATAAGCTTTATTTTAGACGTATTGTGTTTTGAAACTGAAATAAGCCAATAGGCACTCTAAATAAGCTAGAATGGTTTGAAAAGTTATTGACGCGATTCATTAGATTCTGTTATTTTATAAAGTTAAAAAATGAAGCTTGTGACGTCTTTAGATAAAGAGATGGTAATGAAAAGTGACTAATCAGCCTTCGTTCTTGAGTCACTCAATCGTAGTTATACTTGTGGTTCACATTTTGTTAGGGTTGACTATTCATAGCAGGGGACTAGCTTCTGTATTAGAGCTTTAAGTTGGACTTGTTTCAATGAAGTTAGATCTACTTTCAAGACCAATGTGGTGGGGTTTATCTGTAGAAATAGGATTGAAGCTGCCATTTTCATATGCATACTTTCTTTTCAAGCACCAATTAGAATTTTGGCTGGACCTTTGTCATGTGATCGGTTTCTCGAGTTGGTTCATAAAATAAGGAAGTCTGTTTCTAATACGAAGAAAAAACTTAAAACATGTTGCATCTGCAACCTCCATGGTGGATCATAAATCTTCATGGTACGTCTCACCAGATGCTAAAATATTTATAAAGTTTGTGACTATTTAAAAGTTACGCTAAATGATGCTAACTACTCAACTCTTTTACTGTACAGGTCCATGGCAATGAACTTCCCCGGTTGGTTTTATTTCGCTGCATTACTACTCCCCAGAAATAATCTCAGCGACAGCTATATATGTCGGGTAGATGAAGATAACCAACCACAATTAGCATCTTGTTCAGCTGATGCAGCATGGTACGTTGCATGGATTCTTGATCTCGTTGATGAATCGGTTCCTTGCTTGCTAGCTGAGAAGCTGGAAAAATTATCAAGGACGTCAATTAATAAGCATTCGAGTTCATCTGAACATAGAAAAGCAGCGAGTGATTATTCGAGTTCATCTGAACTATGGTCAAATCCTTCTTTTCAGGAGATACACTGTTACTTCTCTTTTCTAGTTCACATGATGTATGGTTGTGGGATGCACCTTCTGTTTTAGCTGGACTAAGATATTCATTTGATGGTATTAAGGCTGCAACATTCAGTCATTGTGGGACCATGTTTGCAGCACTTTCTTCTATATCCCAACGGGAGGTTCTATTATATGATGTTTAGACATGCAAATCTGATTTGAAATTTACGTATCTATCTTCTAGTGGTTCCACAAAGGGGCCTGCTTATTCTCAGGTTCACTTTAGCCCTTCAGACTCCATGGTTCTATGGAATGGTGTCGTGTGGGATCATCGATCTCAAGAAAAGATTCATATGTTTGATCAGTTTACTGACTATGGCGGTGGTGGATTTCATCCTGCTGGTAATGAGGTATGTTTGACTTCTTACTGCATAAATATTTAGAGGTATTTCGCTTCATGTATGACAGATTGTGAAACATAAGTTATCTTTCTGGGTTTTGTTAGCTTTAGTTCTAGGCCTGTAAGACCGATTTGGAGATCTTAGGATTCTGAACCATTTAAATAGTGTGTTTCTGTGTCTAATGTTGCGAACTTCACCTTCATGATGCAGACCCACAAAAGCAATACGCAGATGCAGTTATAGAGGCATTGCCTACACAGCTGATTCCAGATGACAACGAGGGAAAGTTTTTAAGAGTGAAGCTCATAAGGAAAGAGGGAGTGAAATACTTCAGCCCTGTTTACTTGTTTGATGAATGCTATACCATCTCATGGATCCCATGTGGGAGAAAGCTCACATGTTCTTACCCCGGAATCAAATTTTCCTATGGCCCTGATTCTTACTACGACCATGAGATAACTTCATATGACCCTCTATTAGAGGTGGTAGTTTTGACCCATTGACGTGTGAGTGGGTTGATTTGGATTGTGTTTGATCTCTAACGGGTCAACTAAAGCAAGTAGCTAAAAGGAATGGATCAACTGGTAGAAGAAATAGACAACAATTGTTCACTCTATAGTATTTGACAACTTCTTAGAATGATTTACTAATCATAATAGTTAAGTGCTAACTTTGTCAACCGTTATGGTCAAAATTGCGGTTGATCTAGTGAAAACTTTGTGGTAATTAGAACTTTGTTGGGGTCGTGAAAAACTTTGATATTGATTGGTATTTTTAATGTGAAGAATGTATATGAGACATTCTTGCCAATGGTTTCTGTTAAGGTTGTGAAAAACTATGGAGTTACCTTACAATCTCGCATATGAAGAAGAACCTAGAAGAAACCGCCTACCATATGAGGATTTTTAGAGGTATTATTTTGATTTTTTTTAGATTTGCTTAAAAGTGTTTGTTAATTGAAAGGTTTTTGTTTGTTTGGTGTTTACTTTTGTGGGTTGATTTGATACTTTTTTAGCTAATGAATTTTAGTGTTCGGCTATATCGTAAACTATAAATAAGTAATTATTGGCAGCCTAAGAGTAATTATATGTGAAGAAGGTAAAAAGAGGTTGCAAAGTGGATAAACAACAGATTTGTTTTATATTCACAGTATACATTTTATTTTTATGAAGTGTGGAGAAGGTGAAAACAGGTTGCTCATGTTATGTTTCAGTCAATTTAATCAATTTATTCTGATAGATGATGTACTAGATGTGAGTTATGTATTATTTATAAATGAAGATGTGCCTGTCCGCAATTCTGCATTATATCTAACTCGAAGTCCGTGTCTGTCCTTTGTGCAGATTATAAGTATTGGTTTTGGATTATAGGATGGTTCCACACAAGACAAACCGTGGAACTGTTGATGCTCTTAAGTAAGTTTATTCTTTTTCATCAATGGCTTATTTTTTATGTTTGTCACACAACAAGGGCTGAACATACATGTAATTATAACATGCAAGGGCTGTGAAAGAATCTTCAATTTGCGATTTTTGTACCAATTTACAACTACTCGGGAAACACTCTAGAATCCCTGTTTTCTAATGCGCCGCTTCTGTTATGCAGCCATGCTGGAGAGGTTCAATTAAATAGTGGTTTCTGTTGAACGGAAGCTAGAAGATGGCAACATATGTTGCGATGAAACCAACGAAGCCCGGGCTAGAAGAGCCCCAAGAACAGATCCACGAGATCAGGATTACCCTTTCCTCCAAGAACATTAAGACTCTCGAGAAAGGTCATAGTTTTTTATGCCTCGATTCATTCTATGTAATTGTATTTTGATCAGTCATTTAGGTAGTCTCTACGACATACTTCCGTTGTTACTTACGTCTTTCTATGATTGAGTTATAATTATTATTTGTATTTGTTCATTTTATCACAGTGTGTGCTGATTTGGTCCGTGGTGCCAACAAGAAGTTGTGGGTTAAGGGACCAGTTATAATGCCAACTAAGGTTCTTAATATCACAACCAGGAAGTCCCCTTGTGGTGAAGGGAAAAGCTCAGGTGTGTTTGAGTCAGTTTGTAGCAGCAGTTAAAGGTCCCTTGCATAATGGGTCAGTTGAGAATCAAGGGTCTGTTATGAGCAAAAGAACTTCTATTAAAGATGTGAGTGAACCCATTTTGAAGAAAAGAAAGGGAAAAGGGTCGGTTGATAATCAAAGGTCTGTTATGAGCAAAAGGACGTTTCTTTCAGATGCGAGTTAGATCCGGTTTTGAAGAAAAGAAAGGGCCAAGGCTCAGTTGATAACCAAGGTTCTGTTATGAGCAAAAGAACTTTTGTTACTGATATGAGTGAACCTGCTTTCAAGAAATAAAAGGGTGCTAATAATGTTGAAAATAATGAGATTATATCGGAATCTGTGTGTTTTATATTATATCTCTCTGCTGTTCAAAAAAATAACAATGTATAAATATCACCCGGTCATGATAATAATTTGTTTTCAGGTTATATTATATAAGCTTTTGCTGGCGATGAAACTTTTAACTCTCGTTTAAAAAGTAGGTCTACATTGGTTATGTGAGAGCTCATACAATAAGTGCATATGGGCGTCCCCATGCTTATATCAGCCGGAGATGACACTAAACTTTTTTCGTATTCTGTTACTGCATTCACAAAATTCGCTCCACGAGACATTTGTCCTGCCCCACAAAGACCATCCATCCAATTGGTGTGCAGGATAAATGACAAGTTGACTTATCTTCTTCCGGTTCATGCTCCACATTGATTAGATGTCTTTACTGTTCATGTCAAACAAGGCAGAGGGGTTTCAACTACTGATATGATAGCTCTTCAAGTTATTGATTTTCACACTATACAAAGTGGAGTTTTTATAATTTATTAGTATGACATTGTAGTATTTAAATGTGAAAATAATAATAATAATAATAATAATAATAATAATAATAATAATAATAATAATAAATTAAAAAAAAAAACACTCGTAGTGAGAAACATAAGTTTTGATCCTGTAGATGAGATTATAAGCTAATTAATGTTGTTCGTTTATTTTAGTTTGAAAGTAGTTGGTTTTGATGAGGTGCTTGGCGTTGGTGCTCTTCTACCTCTTAACTATATGGGAAGTCATATGGTTATCGATTTTTCCGACTTCACAAACAACTCTATGGTTATCTATATTTTAGGAAAGAAAATATCACTCCAAATAATTTTGCTCAACCGAAGGCTAAAAATTTGTACGACTCAGCGTGACTTTCATGTTATTTAGTCGACTAAAATAAAATTTACACCACCCCTTATAACTTTGAACAATTTTGCTCGAGTGAAGGCTAAATATTTGTGCGACTTAAAGCGACCTTCATTTTTTTGCTCGACTAAAATAAAGTGTACACTACTCCTTATAATTTTTCGACTGAAGGCTAAAAGGGGCACTTTTATTTTTTTGCTTGGCTAAAATAACAACGTGTACACTATATCTTATATTTCCGAACTGATAATATAAGCTTTTCTTGTGTTGAAGAGCTTGTAAAAATCTTATTTATATATTTTTTTGACCAATGTTCTTCCCAAATCGATTGTTAAGCTTCTTTTATCTTTATTTTTACATATTAACATTTATAAGTTAAAGAACTTTCGCTATGGTTAAGTTGATTTGTTTACATGTAAATGTAATTTTTTTACTAGTTAATTTATAGTTTGAAAAAGGGTAAAATGTGTCGAAGAATTGCGAAACTTGTCCAAAGTATATTGTGTCATACCTAGCAAAAAGATTGCTATTGTCACAATACAATATATGTCACAGTACAAGAGTATCACTTGTTAGATCACAAGTGCACCAGTGTCGAAAAGAGCTGCTGCTCAAACATGTTGAGTTACGCTTGATCCATGCCTAAGCTTACATACTTGCATCCTTCCTTTATAAACTTTTATATTATTGTGGTATATAAGACAGGAAAAAAGAGCTTTAGTGTATCATATATGCTTAAAACACATGGTTATAAATAGACATAGGACGGAATAGATTATCACAAATACATGACATACGTTAGCAACATATGAAATCAACGATAAAACTAAATAATGAAAAGACATTTTGTGGATAGCTTACCAAAAATATTCAAAAAAAAACTTCACTCCAAATAATTTTGAGTAATTTTCGACTAAAGGCTAAACATTTGTGCGACTTAACGCCTCTTTCATTTTTTTGCTCGACTAAAATAACGTGTACACTGCCTCTTAGATTGTTGAATAATTTTGCTCTACTCAAAGCTAAAAATTTGTGCGACTTACGGTCACTTTCTTCTTTTGTTTCGACTACAATAAAGTGTACACTGCCTCTTATAGAAAAGCAAACTACATTAGGATAACTTGGTCAGAATTGCTACTCCTACCTCAAATATACATACCATCTAAGACAATCTAAGACAACAGTTAGTACTATCAATAATTCACGATGGTGAAAAAGTATTAAGAGTTGAAAATGGCAAATGGGTTGAATGGGGCAAATAGCTGTAATTTACATAAATAAACTAATATTTCAAAAACTAAATTTATGTAATCACAATTAACACCTAAACTATTTATTTAAAGAATGGAAAATTTTTGCAGGTCAAACCCTGCCTGGCCTCGATCATTTGACCCCTACTGAGAAATGGAGATGTTTCAACAAGGAGCCATTTTAACCCATAACTCAACCCGTCAACCGCACCCATCTTGCCACCTATACTCATTGTATAGAAAATGCCAGCAGGATGACGAAATAACTTACCCACTCATCAATAGCAAGACCCTTCAACAACTTTAGGATTTGTACCCACTTGGGGTTCTTCCATAATTCTAATTCAACCTCAGCTTCAGCCAGCTAAAGCTCGGTTCCAACTCTCACCACAGCTCGGTTCCATGAGTTATCTGCAGCAAATTGAGCAAGAACAGTATCATCCTTCTTCGGATTAAATGCACGTATTATAGGTGCTTCTTCTGATGTTTAAAGAAGCAAGTTGTTGCTAAATTGCACAAACTTTCTGATCTGCAGCAGCTTGAACGTAGAATATGCCTCCATCAAGAACTTTGGTTACCACAGCCTGAAACTGACATTTAAAAATATGAAATTTCATATGAAGCACATCAAGCATAATAATCATTAACTATAATATAATCCTAAGTACCTTAAACTCTTCTTTCTGTTTTTTTCTCAGGAGTTGAACCATTAGTAACTTCCTCTCCTTCGACCTAGTTTTCCAATATCTGCAACAAAATGATATCAACCAGAGCTAATTCCATAAATATATAATAAACGCATAAAAGAAGAAACAAGCTTCTTACCTTTAATTTCTGCCTCTTGGCAGACTGCTCAGCCTGAGCAAAAAGGTGAGCATCCGCAATCCTATCAGCGCCAGACCCTATCTGAAGCTTTGCAAACCCAGCTTCCAATCGGAACAACCCCCTTATACGAAAAAGATTCATCTCGGCATCCCTAACTAGATGACTCAATCCACTTTACATCCTTCCATATAAGCGTTGGCCTGACATGCCTTAACCTAACAATTGACGTCTCTCCATTAGCTGCAAGGGGCCGGGGGTGTTACAACCAGTTGTGTATGTTCTCAACGGGAATTGCAGCATTATATGCTACGGCTCAAGACATATTCTGATGAACTTTTGACATTGTTGCTTTTGCAAGATCAAGCGTATCTACCAACTACCACAATAGAATTCAGTAATCAGAAGTTGGTGTATCTTTGGTTTAAGAATCAGATAAAGCACCTCCACTCTTCTCTTCAACCTTGCTATTTGACTTCATTTGCCTGACCACGGGTGGAGACAAAATATGCAAAGGGGTAGCTATCCAAGTCGGTCTCGTGATATATCTTCTGAACTGTAAGGATTGGAGTTGCAAGTAGTGCCCGGTGACGACTTATCATTCCGAAAAGAATCTAGCAAGATAGCTTCCTGATTTCGTATAAAACAAAGTAAAAACAAAACAAAACAAAAAAATAAAAAAAATAAAAAAATTGAGTAGTCTAGATTTGAACAACTTGAAAGAGACCAAATGCAAATAACCTCAAGACACTGAAGAAAATTCAAAAGCATACCCAATGAACTATTTATAGCCATATTATGGGGTGTTGATTCAGCCCTTCTAACTGTGAACGAGAGTGCAGTAACAAGTTGTGCTGCCCGATTCAGTTGGTGCAATCTATACACCTGCACAAAATGTAACATATCTCGGTTGAAGGAAACAATTTATTAAAGGTGACCAGTCTGACCCATCTACATACAAATGGGTTAATTCAAGCCATATTTATCTTTACCATACCGAATGGGTAGACAACAAATCTTGACTAAAAAATAGATCAAAAATATACATTTGATGCACAAAATTTTGGCAAAGAAGTGTCAAGTGTTGGTGTCAACGTGGACCGGTTCAACTTATAAAATTAAAAATCACCCATTATGACCCATTAGTGAACATGAAGTATGGAGCACAAGTTGCCAAGGAACTGTACCCATTATGACCCATTAGTCAATCACCTAACCCTCCAGACCGACCCATCATCCCACTTCTAAATGAAAACATGCAACTTGAATCTAAAGAACAATAGATGTGTGTGTTTACTTGAAAGATGACGGGAATGAGAGGCCAAGAAGGTGATTTGATGTATCTTGCATACTGCTCAAATGCATACTGCACAACAATGCCAACAAGATACGGTGCAAGAAGGTGTTTACTTGAAAGATCACGTCAAAACATACATCTAAATTTATACATATACATATAAACACTTCAGCTAGTTAAGAAATTTTACCAAGTATGGGAGGAGTGTTTGCATTTTGGGCAATGAAGAGTTACGAGATTTTGAGGCCCTCGCTTCGCTGGGGGATGTTTATATGCAAAATGGTTTTACTTGCAAGGATTGGTTATGAGATATTTGGTTTTGTGAATCAGAAACGTAAAGCGACAAATTCTAAAACGTATAAGAAACTTAAAGACAAGTGTTTTAACTAAAAATAAAGTAAATGCGCAAGAATAATAAACAGTGAAATCTAAACAACACTAGGCCTACGGGCATAAAAATGATTTACCTACGTACTAAATGACAAAAAGAAAATTTCAGAAAGAAAAATAATTTTCTGATAAAAATTCTAATTATTATGAATTAAAAACTATTCAACTTTTGTAAAGGAAGTAATCGTGAAGAGTTTTAATAAGCTTAATGCAAACTTGAAAACACAACAGTTATGAGTTTGACCAGAAGTGAGAACGAAATGAAATAGCAGCTAACTCATAAGGAACACAAGCTAAGCAAATGGAACACAATCTTACACAAACCCAAACTAACACATATAAGCTTAAAACAATAACCATACAAGCGAGATCATAAGCTAAAACTAATTCAAACAAGCTAAGTGTACAACGATATTAACTCAGTGAACACTGGTTCTATGGGGGTAACTTGGGAGGGCAAAACAAGCTAGCTAAGAAGCAAATAAATCCGAACAAAACACACATACGTTGAGATAGTACAACAAGCTTCCTAAAACATCAAATTTGAGATCAACAGCTGGATAAATGAGAAATATATGGTCTAATGAAAAACGGGTAAGAAGTGAAAAAGCTGGGTGCAGGGCACAAATATTCCGAACAGGCCACTTTGAGATTGATTTTCAACAAGCAAATCAGTTTCAAACTTAATTTTTTCTTTTTGATCATGAATCACAAGCTACAAATGCACACAAAACAACAACTTTAATCTACTTCTAAACCGGATTAAAGTCTACAAATGATTTAGCAATCTGTCCCATTTTACTGAATATAAGAATTTGACTTTTCTATGATTCTCTAAAAGTTGACTAATATCAATTTCAGTTGATCCTAGATTACTACAAGGGATGTTATAAGTTATGATGAGACTAATGCTAAGGTAGTCTTGGGATGATTTGAATCTGTTGTTCTATTATCCTTTCTTTTACAATTCTAAAACTGATGAGAACTTTAAATTTCTATTAAGCTTTAAATTTCTATTAACTTTGAAACGAAATACAAGGCTGAAACTTGAAAGCTTAAAACTTCAATTAACTTATGGAATTCAGATTACAATGTTAAATTAGAAAACTAAATTAAAGCATAAGTAAAAACATATTAGGAGCTAAATTAAAGACATAAAGCATTAAAGAAGATAAAAAGCATGCCTTGAGAGGCTTACACATGACCTATTCATACTAAAAGTTAACTGGGAGTCTTCACTTGTGCTTGTTTTTGTGAGAGAAAACAGTTGTGCTTCTTTGGAACATATCCCAGCCGTTTGTGAGCCATGGAATTATCTCAGCCTTTAATTGCTATCTTTGGCGCCAAAAGTGAGTTGTGGTTTGCCCGAGTGCAGATAAAATATCTCTCATGGAGATTTTTAGGGAGCAATAAGGTGGCTAGAGCAGGCATGTTGGGGAGCAGAGGAGACAAATTACTTGGAGGATGTGGGATATGCTTCTGGATACGTTTTTGTTCTGGGAAGGGGAGAAAAAGTTGTCCGGTTTTCTGGGGGGGGGGGGGGGTTTAAACAGGTTTTATTAAAAAGGGTGGATTGCTTGGGCTTGGGTTTATAATTTGGGTTGGGCCAGGAATGGTATGGATTGGATTTGGTTAGGGTTTTAGTTAGGTTTAATATCACAGAACGCTTTTAATATATCCCGGGGTTGACTTTGACTCCGTCTTTAATATCACAGCTGCACAATTGCTTGTGTTTCTTACAAACTGATGGCTACCAAAGGGCTTGTGTTTTTTAATGATATCTCATTTATACGAGAAGCTCTCCAATTTAATGATTCTTGGTTCAAGTCTTGCTTAAAATATGTGAGATATATTAGTGGTGTATACTATTATGAGATAGTTAAATAAAATAAAACTCGATAGCTGGTGTTCTTTGTATGTTTTTAGTGTATCTATGAATGAATGGTTTAAACGTCAAAGTCATTTGTTTAGATGCACTCTATTTTGTGTGTACAACCATTTCTTGTTTTCATGACAAACAATCAAATAGATTAAGGACGTAAATTAAACCATTACATAAACTTTGTAAGTGTTATGTTCTAAAACATTTGTTTAGATGCACTCTATTTTATGTGTACAAGCATTTCTTGTTTTCATGACAAACAAATTAAATTAAGGACGTAAATTAAACCATTACGTAAATTGAACCAATCAGTTTTCAACTTTGTAGTTTACTCGTTGGTTATATGCAGTTTTAAAAACTTTGTAAGTGCTAAAAATTCCGAATGTACAATTTTGTCTCCCTTCGTTTGCTTTATGAATTTGCAATTTAATCGTTTCATAATTCATTTGTTTCAACCTAATTAGCTTTTGTCTTGCCATCAACACAAACTACCTGCATTTATTAAAGTCCAGTGACTATATTGGTATTCTATCTATTGAGAAATCCAAACAAATTCCCATAAACAAAGTTTAGCACTATATATCAATCTCGATCTATTTCTTAAAGGTCAAAGAGGATATCCCAAGACCCAACCTATTTTAAATAGACAATCATTTTATATTTGTATATAGTTTTATGTCCTTGCGTTAAACTTTCTTTGGACTTAATGTGTCATGTTTATCCAGATATCTCATATCGCATCTAAAAAACTTTTGTGTGTGGCTAAATAAAATTTGAATTTTTCATTGTATTAAATCCAAAAAGTTCACTTTTCTCAAAATTTCAGAAGTTTAAACTAAAAAAGGTAGCCTCGAAGTACACAACCTACCTAATTGTCAAAGTTAGCACTTTGCAATTTGCATATTTGTTTCACTGATTCAAACTTAAAAAAAAAAAAAAAAAAAAAAAAAAAAAAAAAAAAAAGCTTTTGTCGTTACATATTGTGGACAAGTGACACAAAAATTGTATAAAAATACAAAAGATGTGTCACCATCATCTTACACTCATCGAGCTTTGTGTAAGAGAAATGGAAGGTCCAAATACTATATATTATAAATTTTGGATTTCAAAATTTTCACTGTTCAAATTTCAAAAAAAATTTGATCTAAATTTCAAAACTTTTAAAAACATATTTCTAGAAACTTTCGAAAATATTCAAAAATTCTCAAAAGTTTTAAGAGGTACCAAAACATTCGTAAATCTCATTAACTTTTGAAAGTAATC
This sequence comes from Artemisia argyi, assembly GCA_030686995.1. NCBI lineage: Eukaryota > Viridiplantae > Streptophyta > Magnoliopsida > Asterales > Asteraceae > Artemisia > Artemisia argyi. The sequence continues at coordinate 29,007 of JARVZY010010999.1, read as the reverse complement.
AATATTATCAATTAACATTTTGCATAACAAAATTAAACTACAAATTTACGTAACATAATTTTAACAAATTACACAATCTAAAAATTCGCCAAACAAAATTCTCAAATAAAAGCTTTAGGCAACAATTTTTTTTCACAGTTACACATCTAGCAATATCGTTTGTACAAATTTACAACACATATACACTTCACATATCAAATTATTATCACTACTTCAAACACTTAAAAGAAACAAAAATAAACAACAAATTTACATAAACAAAAATTATACAACAAATCTATAATTCTATATAACAAATTTATACAAACAACACCTTAAAAATTAATAGTTACACATTCGCGCCTGCACTTTCTGGCGGTAGCAACAATTACCGGCGGTGGCAGAAACTTTCCGGCGAACAACGGCGGCTTTGGTGACTCTTTACGGCGAGCTAACGACGTCTACAGCGGCGGCACTAACAAAAAAATATCAATAATGTTAATATGCATAGATCTACAATAAAATCTTTAGATCTAAAAAAAACTTTCAAAATTTTATTAATATAAATATATCTATAATAAAAACTATTAAAATATACCTCAAAACTTGAAAACCCTTTGGGTCTTGGTGGTTCCGTCGGCAGAAGAACACGGTGAGGGTGGATTTCGTTGGTAGTGGTGGTGGTGATGCGTTGGGTTGGTGGCTGTGTCGGGTGGAGATGGTGTTTTGGGTGGTTGTGGAAGAAATGAGTGGTTTTTTTTGTTTTAAAATGAGAATGGTTGGGATGAGTGTTTAAGCGTATGGTTTTGTATAGTGTGGTTTGTGTGTAGTGAGATGAGAGAGTATTTGTGTGTATGTGTATTTTTTGTTTTTTTATAGTAGAGGAATGGGTTTTAAAGTAGAGGGATGGGTGGATGAGTATGTGTAGGTATTTGTTTGTATGGTAGTTTATATAGTTTTGTTGGTTTGGTAATTTTTTAAAATTAGATGTTGGTTTGGTGTGTGTAAATTTAGGTTTTGATGTAAGTTTGGATGGCTGAATCTTAATTTTTAGGTTTGGAGTTAGGAGTAAGATATCCATGCTTTATAAAGGAGTATAGAAGATATAGAAGTATAGAAGTATAGATAAGCATGTGAGTACACATTTGAGGTTCGGGTGTCTAAATCTTAAATATAGCTTCAGAATGAGGTTTAGTGTTAGGTTATGTATATTGCTCCTTTATAAAGGAGTATAGATATAGATTGTTGTTCTTATGTGAACATTGGGTAAAGAGATTATTCATCTTGGTAACAAATATTGGTACAGTCTCCCATGTTTCATCTTGTAGATGTTGACCTTTTCTTTTTTAGAATTCAAATTGGTACATAAATTCTTAAAACTTTAATAATAAAAGATTTCACATTTTAACTTTTTAAAAAAGTCACAAATACAAGAAGTTTAAATAATCTGCAAAACCTAAAAAAAATAAAAATGACTAGATTAAAAAAAAAAAAAAAAAAAAAAAAAAAAAAGTTTTGAAATTTTGAACTTCATAAATCTTAAGTTAAGTTTTCAAAGGTTGGTCATCCAAAAATTTCAAATCAAAAGTTTACCCAACAAATTAACACTTTATGATATTGACATACATTAAATGTTAAACGGGTGAGTCGATATGATATTGAAATACATTAGATGTTAAACGGATGAGTCGAGATAATATTGACATACATGAGATGTTAAACGGATGAGTCGAGATGATATTGACATACATGAGATGTTAAACGGATGAGTCGATATGATATTGACATACATAATACGTTAAACGGATGACTCGATATGATAATGGCATACATTAAATTTAGACGGATGAGTCGAGTTAATATTGACATACATGATATGCTAAACGGATGAGTCGAGATAATATTGACATACATGATATGTTAAACGAATGAGTCGAGATGATATTGACATACATAAAATGTTAAACGGATGAGTCGAGATGATATGACGTACATGAGATGTTAAAAAGATGTGTCGAGATCATATTGACATACATGAGATGTTAAACGGATGAGTCGATATGATATTGACATACATGAGATGTTAAACGGATGAGTCGAGATGGTATTCACATACATAAGATGTTAAGCGAATGAGTCTAGATCATATTGACATACATTAGATTATAAACGGATGAGTCGAGATAATATAGACATACAAGAGATGTTAAACAGATGAGTAGAGATAATATTGACATACATTAGATGTTAAATGGATGAGTCGAGATGATATTGACATGCATGAGATATTAAGCAGATGAGTCGAGATGATACTCACATTCATTAGATGTTAAACGAATAAGTCGAGATGATATTGAAATACATGAGATGTTAAACGTTTGAGTCGAGATGATATTAACATACATGAGATGTTAAACGAATGGGTCGAGATGATATTGACATGCATGAGATGTTAAACGGATAAGTCGATACGATATTGACATACATGAGATGTTAAACGGATAAGTCAATATGACCCTTAAGCTCCACGCCTTAGGTCGCAAAAGATAAGAAAACAGAGAAAAATAAGAACTTTGTTAGATTTAGTACAAAAGCTACTGAATAAAAATTTATAAAAATATATTTTTTTTAAATTTATTGTAAACTAAGAAAATGCTAAATATGTGAAATGACAAAAAGTGATTTTAAATATGTAAACTAACCTAAACGTGACAAAATAAAATTTAAACTAGTTTAATTATAAAAAATTGCAAACTTCAGAACTTTCTAAAAGTAAAATGGTTAAAATGATATTAAAGTAAAACAAAGATGTATTTTGTCAAAAGTGTAAAGCAATTGAGCAAAAATAATTTTACGTAAAACTAAAATATGATATAATCAGTAATGAACTATCTCATAAAAAAATTAGAAAAAATAACAAAAGTTCGGAATAAATAAAAAAAATAAATAAATAATAACTCGGGTTAGTCGGGTTGACCCGAACCCGAATAGGAAAAATATTGTGACCCGATACCCGACCCTATTTCATATTCGGGTTATTCGGGTTGACCCGATTGACCCGAGTTAGATTTTGGACCCGAGTAACCCGACCCTATTATTCTTATTCGGGTCCGGGTCAGGTTAGGATTTTTGACACCCCTGTTTGAGAGTGAATATGAAAAAAATGAGTGAGTCCTCCTTGATCTCGGATATTGTGTCTTCTTAAATAACACAAGGATATGGTTCAAGGTCCTAATAAAATGATCCAATGGCTGCAACTTGAGACCATTTTTTTTTTTTTTGCTTTTTTTCTTCATTCTTGTCGTGATGCACAAGTAGCGGAGATGAGCACATGGGCTTGTCACCAATTTTTGCTTCAAAAATAATACTCCTCATTTCTTTTCTTTTTTTTTTTCTCATAATACCCATATGCAAAACAAAAGACACCATCAAATTATCCTCATTTTATTTGTGATAGTGGAGAGTGGGACCCACTTAGATTATTTGGAAATTAATTTAACTTTGGCCTCATTTGTCAATTTACACCCTTTGGTTCACTTTTAGTCCTTATCTTCTTTAAAATTTCATATCAATTAAACACCTATGGTCCCTCATTTGTCAATTTACACCCCTTGGGAATTAATTTAACTTTAGCCACAAATTGCCGTTCAAAAAAAACATGAGATGTTAAACGGATGAGTCGAGATGATATTCACACACATTAGATGTTAAACGGATTAGTCGAGATAATATTGGCATACATGAGATGTCAAATGGATGAGTCAAATTGATATTGACATACATGAGATATTAGACGGATGAGTCGAAATGATATTGACATACATGAGATGTTAAATGGATGAGTCCAGATGATATTCACATACATGATATGTTATACGGATTATACTAATATACATAAGATGTAAAACGGATGAGACAATATGATATTAACATACATGAGATGTTAAACGGATGACATTGACATACATGAGATGTTAAACTATTGTGTCAAGATGATATTGACATACATGAGATGTTTAACGATTGACACTGACATACATGAGATGTTAAACGGACGAGTCGAGATGATATTGACATACATGAGATGTTAAACAGATGATATTGACATACATAAGATGTTAAACGGATAAGTCGAGATGATATTCACATACATGTGATATTAAACGGATGATATTGACATATGTGAGATGTTAAATTGATAAGTCGAGATGATATTGACATACATGAGATGTTATACGAATGATATTGACATACATAAGATGTTCAACGGATGAGACTAGATGATATTAACATACATGAGATTTTAAACGGATGACATTGACATACATGAGATGTTAAACTGATGTGTCGAGATGATATTGACATACATGAGATGTTATACGGTTGTTATTGACAATCATGAGATGTTAAATGGATGAGTCGAGATGATATTGACATACATGTGATATTAAACGGATGATATTGACATACATGAGATGTTAAACGGATGAGTCGAGATGATATTTACTTACATGAGCTGTTATACGGATGATATTTAAATACATGATATGTTAAACGGATGGGACTGGATGATATTAACATACATGAGATGTTAAACGGATGACATCGACATACATGAGATGTTGAACTGATGGGTCAAGATGATATTGACATATATGAGATGTTAAATGGATGATACTGACATACATGAGATGTTAAACATATGAGTCGAGATGATATAGACATACATGAGATGTTAAACGGATGATATTGACATACATGAGAGGTTAAACAGATGTGTCAAGATGTTATTGGCATACATGATATGTTAAACGGATGATATTGACATACATAAGATGTTTAATAGATGAGCCAAAATGATATTCACATACATGAGATGTTAAATGTATGAGGTTGACATACATGTGATGTTAAACGGATAATTCAATATGACATTGACATACATGAGATATTAAATGGATGAGTCGAGACGACATTGACATACATGAGATGTTAAACGGATGAGTCGAGATGATATTGACATACATAGGATGCTAAACGTATGATACTAACATAAATGAGATGTTAAATGGATGATTCGAGATGATATTGATATACACGAGATGTTAAACTGATAATATTGACATACATGAGATGTTAAACAGATGAGTCGAGATGATATTGACATACATAAGATGCTAAAGGGATGATACTAACATACATGAGATGTGAAATGGATGAGTCAAGATGATATTGACATATACGAGATGTTAAACGGATAATATTGACATACATGAGATGTTAAACGGATGAGTCGAGATGATATTGACATACATAAGATGCTAAACGGATGATACTAATATACATGAGATGTGAAATGGATGAGTCGAGATGATATTGACATATACGAGATGTTAAACGGATAATATTGACATACATGAGATGTTAAACGGATGAGTCGAGATGATATTGACATACATAAGATGCTAAACGGATGATACTAATATACATGAAATGTTAAATGGATGAGTCGAGATGATATTGACATACACGAGATTTTAAACGGATAATATTGACATACATGAGATGTTAAACGAATGATATTGACGTGCAAGGGATGTTAAACTAGCCAGACAAGATTATATTAACATACATGAGATGTTAAAGAGATGATATTGACATACATGTTTTGTTAAATGGATGAGTCGAGATGATTTTGACATATATGAGATGTTAAACGGATGATATTGACATACATGAGATGTTAAACGGATGATATTGACATACATGAGATGTTAAATGAATGAGTAGAGATAATATTGACATACATGAGATGTTAAACATATGATATTGACATACATGTGATGCTAAATGGTAGAGTCGAGATGATATTGACATACATGAGATGTTAAACGGATAAGTAGATTTGATATTGACATACATGAGATGTTAAATGGATTAGTAGAGATGATATTGACATACATGAGATGCTAAACGGGTGAATCGAGATGATACTGACATACATGAGATGTTAAACGGATGAGTCGAGATGATATTGACATACATGAGATGTTAAACGTATTAGTCGAGATGGTGTTGACACACATGAAATGTTAAACGGATGATATTGACATACATGAGATATTAAATGGATGATATTGACATACATGAGATGTTAAACGGATGAGTCGAGATGATATTAACATATATGAGATGTTAACCGGTTGATATTGACATACATGTGATGTCAAACGGATGAGTCGAGATGATATTTACATACATGAGATGTTAAACGGATGAGTCGATATGATATTGACATTCATTACATGTTAAACGGATGAGTCGAGATGATATTGACATACATGAGATGTTAAACGGGTGAGTCGAGATAATATTGACATACATGAGATGTTAAGCGGATGAGTCGAAATGATATTGACATACATGTGATGTACGTCAATATCATCTCAACAGATACGTTTAACATCGCATGTATGTCAATATCATCCGTTTAACATCTCGTGTATGTCAATATCATCTCGAATCCTCCGTTTAACATCTCATGTATGTCAATATCATCTCGACTCATCCGTTTAACATCTCATGTATTTCAATATCATCCGTTTAACATCTCATGTATGTTAATATCATCTCGACTCACCCGTTTAACATCTCATGCATGTCAATATCATCCGTTTAACATCTCATGTATGTCAAAACCATCTCGGCTCATCCGTTTAACATCGCATGTATGTCAATATCATTCGTTTAACATCTCATGTACGTCAATATCATCTCGACACATCCGTTTAACATCACATGTATATCAATATCATCCGTTTAACATCTCGTGTATGTCAATACCATCTCGACTCATCCGTTTAACATCTCATGTATGTCAATGTCGTCTAGAATCATCCGTTTAATATCTCATGCACGTCAATGTCATCTCGACTTCTCCGTTTAACGTCACATGTATGTCAACCTCATCCGTTTAACATCTCATGTATGTCAATATCATCTTGGCTCATCTATTAAACATCTCATTTATGTCAACATCATTCGTTTAACATCTCGTGTATGTCAATATCATCTCGACTTGTCCGTGTACCATCTCATAGATGTCAATATCATTCATTTAACATCTTATGTATGTCAATACCATCTCGACGCATCCGTTTAACATCTCATGTATGTCAATATCATCTCGACTCATCCGTTTAACATCGCATGTATGTCAATATCATCCGTTTAATATCTCATGTATGTCAATACCATCTCGACTCATCCGTTTAACATCGCATGTATCTCAATATCACCTGTTTAACATCTCATGTATGTCAATACCATCTCGACTCATCCGTTTAAAATCTCATGAATGCCAATATCATCCGTTTAACATCTCGTGTATGTCAATACCATCTCGACTTATCCATTTAACATCTCATGTATGTCAATATCATCCATTTAACATCTCGTGTATGTCAATAACACCTCGACTCATCCGTTTAACATCTCATGTATGTCAATATCATCCATTTAACATCTCATGTATGTCTATATCAACTCGACTCAACCGTTTAACATCTCATGTATATCAATATCATCCGTTTAACATCTCATGTATGTCAATATCATCTCGACTTAACCGTTTAACATCTCATGTATTTCCATATCATCCGTTTAACATCACATGTATGTTAATATCATCTCGACTCATCCGTTTCACATCTCATGTATGTCAATATAATCCGTTTAACATCTCATGTATGTCAAAACCATCTCGACTCATCCGTTTAACATCGCATGTATGTCAATATCATCTATTTAACATCTCATGTACGTCAATATCATCTCGACACATCCGTTTAACATCGCATGTATGTCAATATCAGCTGTTTAACATCTCGTGTATGTCAATACCATCTCGACTCATCCGTTTAACATCTCATGTATGTCAATGTCTTCTAGACTCATCCGTTTAATATCTCATGTATGTCAATGTCATCTCGAATTATTCGTTTAACATCACATGTATGTCAACCTCATCCGTTTAACATCTCATGTATGTCAATATCATCTTGGCTCATCTATTAAACATCTCATGTATGTCAATATCATCCGTTTAACATCTCGTGTAAGTCAATATCATCTTGAATCGTCCGTGTAACATTTCATAGATGTCAATATCATTCATTTAACATCTTATGTATGTCAATATCATCTCGACTCATCCGTTTAACATCTAATGTATGTCAATATCATCTGTTTAACATCTTATTTATGTCAATATCATCTAGACTCATCCGTTTAACATCGCATGTATGTCAATATCATCCGTTTAACATCTCATGTATGTCAATACCATCTCGAGTCATCCGTTTAACATCGCATGTATGTCAATATCCCCCGTTTAACATCTCATGTATGTCAATACCATCTCGACTCATCCGTTTAACATCTCATGTATGTCAATATCATCCGTTTAACATCTCGTGTATGTCAATAACATCTCTACTCATCCGTTTAACATCTCATGTATGTCAATATCATCCGTTTTACATCTCATGTATGTCAATTTCAACTCAACTCATCCGTTTCACATCTCATGTATGTCAATTTCATCTTGACTCATCCGTTTAACTTCTCATGTATGTCATGAGATGTCAAAAAGATGAGTCGAGATGACAATGACATACATGAAATGTTAAACGGATGAGTCGAGATGATATTGATATACATGAGATGTTAAACGGATGTTATTGACAATCACGAGATGTTAGATGGATGAGTGGAGATGATATTGACATACATGTGACATTAAACAGATGATATTGACATACATGAGATGTTAAACGGATGAGTCGAGATGATATTTACTTACATGAGATGTTATACGGATGATATTTACATACATGATATGTTAAACGGATGAGACTATATGATATTAACATGCATGAGATGTTAAACGGATGACATTGACATACATGAGATGTTAAACTGATGTTTCAAGATGATATTGACATACATGAGATGTTTAACGGATGATACTGACATACATGAGATGTTACACGGATGAGTGGAGATGATATTGACATACATGAGATGTTAAACAGATGATATTGACATACATGAGATGTTAAACGGATGAGTCGAGATGATATTGACATACATGTGATATTAAACGGATGATATTGACATACGTAAGATGTTAAACTGATGAGTCGAGATGATATTGACATACATGAAATGTTATACGGATGATATTGACATACATAAGATGTTAAACGGATGAGACTATATGATATTAACATACATGAGATGTTAAACGTATGACATTGACATACATGAGATGTTAAACTGATGTGTCAAGATGATATTGACATTCATGAGATGTTAAACGGATGTTATTGACAATCATCATATGTTAAATGGATGAGTCGAGATGATATTGACACACATGTGACATTAAACGGATGATATTGACATACATGAGATGTTAAACGGATGAGTCGAGATGATATTTACTTACATGGGATGTTATACGGACGATATTTACAAACATGATATGTTAAGCGGATGAGACTAGATGATGTTAATATACATGAGATGTTAAACGGGTGACATTGACATACATGAGATGTTGTACTGATGTGTCAAGATGATATTGATATACATGAGATGTTAAATGCATGATGCTGACATACATGAGATGTTAAACGGATGAGTCGAGATGATATAGACATACATGAGATGTTAAGTTGATGATATTGACATACATGAGATGTTAAACAGATGAGTCGTAATGATATTGACATAAATGTGATATTAAACGGATGATATTGACATACGCGAGATGTTAAACTAATGAGTCGAGATGATATTGACATACATGAGATGTTATACGGAAGATATTGACACACATAAGTTGTTAAACGGATGAGAATAGATGATATTAATATACATGAGATGTTAAACGGATGACATTGACATACATGAGATGTTCAACTGATGTGTCAAGATTATATTGACATACATGAGATGTTAAACGGATGTTATTGACAATCATGAGATGTTAAATGGATGAGTCGAGATGATATTGACATACATGTGACCTTAAACGGATGATATTGACATACGTGAGATGTTAAACTGATGAGTCGAGATGATATTGACATACATGAGATGCTATACGGATGATATTGACATACATAAGATGTTAAACGGATGAGACTAGATGATATTAACATACATGAGATGTTAAACGGATGACATTGACAAACATGAGATGTTAAACTGATATGTCAAGATGATATTGACATTCATGAGATGTTTAACGGATGATACTGACATACTTGAGATGTTAAACGGATGAGTCGTGATGATATTGACATACATGAGATGTTAAACAGATGATATTGACATACATGAGATGTTAAACGGATGAGTCGAGATGATATTGACATACATGTGATATTAAACGGATGATATTGACATACGTGAGATGTTAAACTGATGAGTCGAGATGATATTGACTTACATGAAATGTTATACGGATGATATTGACATACATAAGATGTTAAACGGATGAGACTATATGATATTAACATACATGAGATGTTAAACGTATGACATTGACATACATGAGATGTTAAACTGATGTGTCAAGATGATATTGACATTCATGAGATGTTAAACGGATGTTATTGACAATCATCATATGTCAAATGGATGAGTCGAGATGATATTGACACGCATGTGACATTAAACAGATGATATTGACATACATGAGATGTTAAACGGATGAGTCGAGATGATAGTTACTTACATGGGATGTTATACGGACGATATTTACATACATGATATGTTAAACGGATGAGACTAGATGATGTTAATATACATGAGATGTTAAACGGATGACATTGACATACATGAGATGTTGTACTGATGTGTCAAGATTATATTGATATCCATGAGATGTTGAATGGATGATGCGGACATACATGAGATGTTAAACGGATGAGTCGAGATGATATAGACATACATGAGATGTTAAGCTGATGATATTGACATACATGAGATGTTAAACAGATGAGTCGTAATGATATTGACATAAATGTGATATTAAACGGATGATATTGACATACGCGAGATGTTAAACTAATGAGTCGAGATGATATTGACATACATGAGATGTTATACGGATGATATTGACACACATAAGTTGTTAAACGGATGAGAATAGATGATATTAACATACATGAGATGTTAAACGGATGACATTGACATACATGAGATGTTGAACAGAGGTGTCAAGATTATATTGACATACATGAGATGTTAAACGGATGTTATTGACAATCATGAGATGTTAAATGGATGAGTCGAGATGATGTTGACATACATGTGACATTAAACGGATGATATTGACATACGTGAGATGTTAAACTGATGAGTCGAGATGATATTGACATACATGAGATGTTATACGGATGATATTGACATACATAAGATGTTAAACGGATGAGACTAGATGATATTGACATACATGAGATGTTAAATGGATGAAACTGACATACATGAGATGTTAAACAGATGAGTCGAGATGATATAGACATACATAAGATGTTAAACGGATTATATTGACATACATGAGATGTTAAACGGATGTGTCGAGATGTTATTGGCATACACGATATGTTAAACGGATGATATTGACATACATAAGATGTTTAATAGATGAGCCAAAATGATATTCACATACATGAGATGTTAAACGTATGAGGTTGACATACATGTGATGTTAAACGGATAATTCAATATGACATTGACATACATGAGATATTAAATGGATGAGTCGAGACGACATTGACATACATGAGATGTTAAACGGATGAGTCGAGATGATATTGACATACATAGGATGCTAAACGTATGATACTAACATAAATGAGATGTTAAATGGATGATTCGAGATGATATTGATATACACGAGATGTTAAACTGATAATATTGACATACATGAGATGTTAAACGGATGAGTCGAGATGATATTGACAGACATAAGATGCTAAAGGGATGATACTAACATACATGAGATGTGAAATGGATGAGTCAAGATGATATTGACATATACGAGATGTTAAACGGATAATATTGACATACATGAGATGTTAAACGGATGAGTCGAGATGATATTGACATACATAAGATGCTAAACGGATGATACTAATATACATGAGATGTGAAATGGATGAGTCGAGATGATATTGACATATACGAGATGTTAAACGGATAATATTGACATACATGAGATGTTAAACGGATGAGTCGAGATGATATTGACATACATAAGATGCTAAACGGATGATACTAATATACATGAAATGTTAAATGGATGAGTCGAGATGATATTGACATACACGAGATTTTAAACGGATAGTATTGACATACATGAGATGTTAAACGAATGATATTGACGTGCAAGGGATGTTAAACTAGCCAGACAAGATTATATTAACATACATGAGATGTTAAAGAGATGATATTGACATACATGTTTTGTCAAATGGATGAGTCGAGATGATTTTGACATATATGAGATGTTAAACGGATGATATTGACATACATGAGATGTTAAACGGATGATATTGACATACATGAGATGTTAAATGAATGAGTAGAGATAATATTGACATACATGAGATGTTAAACATATGATATTGACATACATGTGATGCTAAATGGTAGAGTCGAGATGATATTGACATACGTGAAATGTTAAACGGATAAGTAGATATGATATTGACATACATGAGATGTTAAATGGATTAGTAGAGATGATATTGACATACATGAGATGCTAAACGGGTGAATCGAGATGATACTGACATACATGAGATGTTAAACGGATGAGTCGAGATGATATTGACATACATGAGATGTTAAACGTATTAGTCGAGATGGTGTTGACACACATGAAATGTTAAACGGATGATATTGACATACATGAGATATTAAATGGATGATATTGACATACATGAGATGTTAAACGGATGAGTCGAGATGATATTAACATATATGAGATGTTAACCGGTTGATATTGACATACATGTGATGTCAAACGGATGAGTCGAGATGATATTTACATACATGAGATGTTAAACGGATGAGTCGATATGATATTGACATTCATTACATGTTAAACGGATGAGTCGAGATGATATTGACATACATGAGATGTTAAACGGGTGAGTCGAGATAATATTGACATACATGAGATGTTAAGCGGATGAGTCGAAATGATATTGACATACATGTGATGTACGTCAATATCATCTCAACAGATACGTTTAACATCGCATGTATGTCAATATCATCCGTTTAACATCTCGTGTATGTCAATATCATCTCGAATCCTCCGTTTAACATCTCATGTATGTCAATATCATCTCGACTCATCCGTTTAACATCTCATGTATTTCAATATCATCCGTTTAACATCTCATGTATGTTAATATCATCTCGACTCACCCGTTTAACATCTCATGCATGTCAATATCATCCGTTTAACATCTCATGTATGTCAAAACCATCTCGGCTCATCCGTTTAACATCGCATGTATGTCAATATCATTCGTTTAACATCTCATGTACGTTAATATCATCTCGACACATCCGTTTAACATCACATGTATATCAATATCATCCGTTTAACATCTCGTGTATGTCAATACCATCTCGACTCATCCGTTTAACATCTCATGTATGTCAATGTCGTCTAGAATCATCCGTTTAATATCTCATGCACGTCAATGTCATCTCGACTTCTCCGTTTAACGTCACATGTATGTCAACCTCATCCGTTTAACATCTCATGTATGTCAATATCATCTTGGCTCATCTATTAAACATCTCATTTATGTCAACATCATTCGTTTAACATCTCGTGTATGTCAATATCATCTCGACTTGTCCGTGTACCATCTCATAGATGTCAATATCATTCATTTAACATCTTATGTATGTCAATACCATCTCGACGCATCCGTTTAACATCTCATGTATGTCAATATCATCTCGACTCATCCGTTTAACATCGCATGTATGTCAATATCATCCGTTTAATATCTCATGTATGTCAATACCATCTCGACTCATCCGTTTAACATCGCATGTATCTCAATATCACCTGTTTAACATCTCATGTATGTCAATACCATCTCGACTCATCCGTTTAAAATCTCATGAATGCCAATATCATCCGTTTAACATCTCGTGTATGTCAATACCATCTCGACTTATCCATTTAACATCTCATGTATGTCAATATCATCCATTTAACATCTCGTGTATGTCAATAACACCTCGACTCATCCGTTTAACATCTCATGTATGTCAATATCATCCATTTAACATATCATGTATGTCTATATCAACTCGACTCAACCGTTTAACATCTCATGTATATCAATATCATCCGTTTAACATCTCATGTATGTCAATATCATCTCGACTTAACCGTTTAACATCTCATGTATTTCCATATCATCCGTTTAACATCACATGTATGTTAATATCATCTCGACTCATCCGTTTCACATCTCATGTATGTCAATATAATCCGTTTAACATCTCATGTATGTCAAAACCATCTCGACTCATCCGTTTAACATCGCATGTATGTCAATATCATCTATTTAACATCTCATGTACGTCAATATCATCTTGACACATCCGTTTAACATCGCATGTATGTCAATATCAGCTGTTTAACATCTCGTGTATGTCAATACCATCTCGACTCATCCGTTTAACATCTCATGTATGTCAATGTCTTCTAGACTCATCCGTTTAATATCTCATGTATGTCAATGTCATCTCGAATTATTCGTTTAACATCACATGTATGTCAACCTCATCCGTTTAACATCTCATGTATGTCAATATCATCTTGGCTCATCTATTAAACATCTCATGTATGTCAATATCATCCGTTTAACATCTCGTGTAAGTCAATATCATCTTGAATCGTCCGTGTAACATTTCATAGATGTCAATATCATTCATTTAACATCTTATGTATGTCAATATCATCTCGACTCATCCGTTTAACATCTAATGTATGTCAATATCATCTGTTTAACATCTTATTTATGTCAATATCATCTAGACTCATCCGTTTAACATCGCATGTATGTCAATATCATCCGTTTAACATCTCATGTATGTCAATACCATCTCGAGTCATCCGTTTAACATCGCATGTATGTCAATATCCCCCGTTTAACATCTCATGTATGTCAATACCATCTCGACTCATCCGTTTAACATCTCATGTATGTCAATATCATCCGTTTAACATCTCGTGTATGTCAATAACATCTCTACTCATCCGTTTAACATCTCATGTATGTCAATATCATCCGTTTTACATCTCATGTATGTCAATTTCAACTCAACTCATCCGTTTAACATCTCATGTATGTCAATTTCATCTTGACTCATCCGTTTAACTTCTCATGTATGTCATGAGATGTCAAAAAGATGAGTCGAGATGACAATGACATACATGAAATGTTAAACGGATGAGTCGAGATGATATTGATATACATGAGATGTTAAACGGATGTTATTGACAATCATGAGATGTTAGATGGATGAGTGGAGATGATATTGACATACATGTGACATTAAACAGATGATATTGACATACATGAGATGTTAAACGGATGAGTCGAGATGATATTTACTTACATGAGATGTTATACGGATGATATTTACATACATGATATGTTAAACGGATGAGACTATATGATATTAACATGCATGAGATGTTAAACGGATGACATTGACATACATGAGATGTTAAACTGATGTGTCAAGATGATATTGACATACATGAGATGTTTAACGGATGATACTGACATACATGAGATGTTACACGGATGAGTGGAGATGATATTGACATACATGAGATGTTAAACAGATGATATTGACATACATGAGATGTTAAACGGATGAGTCGAGATGATATTGACATACATGTGATATTAAACGGATGATATTGACATACGTAAGATGTTAAACTGATGAGTCGAGATGATATTGACATACATGAAATGTTATACGGATGATATTGACATACATAAGATGTTAAACGGATGAGACTATATGATATTAACATACATGAGATGTTAAACGTATGACATTGACATACATGAGATGTTAAACTGATGTGTCAAGATGATATTGACATTCATGAGATGTTAAACGGATGTTATTGACAATCATCATATGTTAAATGGATGAGTCGAGATGATATTGACACACATGTGACATTAAACGGATGATATTGACATACATGAGATGTTAAACGGATGAGTCGAGATGATATTTACTTACATGGGATGTTATACGGACGATATTTACAAACATGATATGTTAAGCTGATGAGACTAGATGATGTTAACATACATGAGATGTTAAACGGGTGACGTTGACATACATGAGATGTTGTACTGATGTGTCAAGATGATATTGATATACATGAGATGTTAAATGCATGATGCTGACATACATGAGATGTTAAACGGATGAGTCGAGATGATATAGACATACATGAGATGTTAAGTTGATGATATTGACATACATGAGATGTTAAACAGATGAGTCGTAATGATATTGACATAAATGTGATATTAAACGGATGATATTGACATACGCGAGATGTTAAACTAATGAGTCGAGATGATATTGACATACATGAGATGTTATACGGAAGATATTGACACACATAAGTTGTTAAACGGATGAGAATAGATGATATTAATATACATGAGATGTTAAACGGATGACATTGACATACATGAGATGTTGAACTGATGTGTCAAGATTATATTGACATACATGAGATGTTAAACGGATGTTATTGACAATCATGAGATGTTAAATGGATGAGTCGAGATGATATTGACATACATGTGACCTTAAACGGATGATATTGACATACGTGAGATGTTAAACTGATGAGTCGAGATGATATTGACATACATGAGATGCTATACGGATGATATTGACATACATAAGATGTTAAACGGATGAGACTAGATGATATTAACATACATGAGATGTTAAACGGATGACATTGACAAACATTAGATGTTAAACTGATTTGTCAAGATGATATTGACATTCATGAGATGTTTAACGGATGATACTGACATACTTGAGATGTTAAACGGATGAGTCGAGATGATATTGACATACATGAGATGTTAAACAGATGATATTGACATACATGAGATGTTAAACGGATGAGTCGAGATGATATTGACATACATGTGATATTAAACGGATGATATTGACATACGTGAGATGTTAAACTGATGAGTCGAGATGATATTGACTTACATGAAATGTTATACGGATGATATTGACATACATAAGATGTTAAACGGATGAGACTATATGATATTAACATACATGAGATGTTAAACGTATGACATTGACATACATGAGATGTTAAACTGATGTGTCAAGATGATATTGACATTCATGAGATGTTAAACGGATGTTATTGACAATCATCATATGTCAAATGGATGAGTCGAGATGATATTGACACGCATGTGACATTAAACATATGATATTCACATACATGAGATGTTAAACGGATGAGTCGAGATGATAGTTACTTACATGGGATGTTATACGGACGATATTTACATACATGATATGTTAAACGGATGAGACTAGATGATGTTAATATACATGAGATGTTAAACGGATGACATTGACATACATGAGATGTTGTACTGATGTGTCAAGATGATATTGATATACATGAGATGTTGAATGGATGATGCGGACATACATGAGATGTTAAACGGATGAGTCGAGATGATATAGACATACATGAGATGTTAAGCTGATGATATTGACATACATGAGATGTTAAACAGATGAGTCGTAATTATATTGACATAAATGTGATATTAAACGGATGATATTGACATACGCGAGATGTTAAACTAATGAGTCGAGATGATATTGACATACATGAGATGTTATACGGATGATATTGACACACATAAGTTGTTAAACGGATGAGAATAGATGATATTAACATACATGAGATGTTAAACGGATGACATTGACATACATGAGATGTTGAACTGATGTGTCAAGATTATATTGACATACATGAGATGTTAAACGGATGTTATTGACAATCATGAGATGTTAAATGGATGAGTCGAGATGATGTTGACATACATGTGACATTAAACGGATGATATTGACATACGTGAGATGTTAAACTGATGAGTCGAGATGATATTGACATACATGAGATGTTATACGGATGATATTGACATACATAAGATGTTAAACGGATGAGACTAGATGATATTGACATACATGAGATGTTAAATGGATGATACTGACATACATGAGATGTTAAACAGATTAGTCGAGATGATATAGACATACATAAGATGTTAAACGGATGATATTGACATACATGAGATGTTAAACGGATGTGTCGAGATGTTATTGGCATACACGATATGTTAAACGGATGATATTGACATACATAAGATGTTTAATAGATGAGCCAAAATGATATTCACATACATGAGATGTTAAACGTATGAGGTTGACATACATGTGATGTTAAACGGATAATTCAATATGACATTGACATACATGAGATATTAAATGGATGAGTCGAGACGACATTGA
The DNA here is from genome assembly GCA_030686995.1 of Artemisia argyi. Taxonomy (NCBI): domain Eukaryota; kingdom Viridiplantae; phylum Streptophyta; class Magnoliopsida; order Asterales; family Asteraceae; genus Artemisia; species Artemisia argyi. The sequence continues at coordinate 10,305 of JARVZY010010999.1, read as the reverse complement.
CATACATGAGATGTTAAACGGATGAGTCGAGATGATATTGACATACATAGGATGCTAAACGTATGATACTAACATAAATGAGATGTTAAATGGATGATTCGAGATGATATTGATATACACGAGCTGTTAAACTGATAATATTGACATACATGAGATGTTAAACGGATGAGTCGAGATGATATTGACAGACATAAGATGCTAAAGGGATGATACTAACATACATGAGATGTGAAATGGATGAGTCAAGATGATATTGACATATACGAGATGTTAAACGGATAATATTGACATACATGAGATGTTAAACGGATGAGTCGAGATGATATTGACATACATAAGATGCTAAACGGATGATACTAATATACATGAGATGTGAAATGGATGAGTCGAGATGATATTGACATATACGAGATGTTAAACGGATAATATTGACATACATGAGATGTTAAACGGATGAGTCGAGATGATATTGACATACATAAGATGCTAAACGGATGATACTAATATACATGAAATGTTAAATGGATGAGTCGAGATGATATTGACATACACGAGATTTTAAACGGATAGTATTGACATACATGAGATGTTAAACGAATGATATTGACGTGCAAGGGATGTTAAACTAGCCAGACAAGATTATATTAACATACATGAGATGTTAAAGAGATGATATTGACATACATGTTTTGTTAAATGGATGAGTCGAGATGATTTTGACATATATGAGATGTTAAACGGATGATATTGACATACATGAGATGTTAAACGGATGATATTGACATACATGAGATGTTAAATGAATGAGTAGAGATAATATTGACATACATGAGATGTTAAACATATGATATTGACATACATGTGATGCTAAATGGTAGAGTCGAGATGATATTGACATACATGAGATGTTAAACGGATGAGTAGATATGATATTGACATACATGAGATGTTAAATGGATTAGTAGAGATGATATTGACATACATGAGATGCTAAACAGGTGAATCGAGATGATACTGACATACATGAGATGTTTAACGGATGAGTCGAGATGATATTGACATACATGAGATGTTAAACGTATTAGTCGAGATGATGTTGACACACATGAAATGTTAAACGGATGATATTGACATACATGAGATATTAAATGGATGATATTGACATACATGAGATGTTAAACGGATGAGTCGAGATGATATTAACATATATGAGATGTTAACCGGTTGATATTGACATACATGTGATGTCAAACGGATGAGTCGAGATGATATTTACATACATGAGATGTTAAACGGATGAGTCGATATGATATTGACATTCATTACATGTTAAACGGATGAGTCGAGATGATATTGACATACATGAGATGTTAAACGGGTGAGTCGAGATAATATTGACATACATGAGATGTTAAACGGATGAGTCGAAATGATATTGACATACATGTGATGTACGTCAATATCATCTCGACTCATCCATTTAACATCTCGTGTATGTCAATATCATCTCGACTCATCCGTTTAACATCTCATGTATATCAATATCATCCGTTTAACATCTCATGTATGTTAATATCATCTCGACTCACCCGTTTAACATCTCATGCATGTCAATATCATCCGTTTAACATCTCATGTATGTCAAAACCATCTCGGCTCATCCGTTTAACATCGCATGTATGTCAATATCATCCGTTTAGCATCTCATGTACGTCAATATCATCTCGACACATCCGTTTAACATCACATGTATATCAATATCATCCGTTTAACATCTCGTGTATGTCAATACCATCTCGACTCATCCGTTTAACATCTCATGTATGTCAATGTCGTCTAGAATCATCCGTTTAATATCTCATGCACGTCAATGTCATCTCGACTTCTCCGTTTAACATCACATGTATGTCAACTTCATCCGTTTAACATCTCATGTATGTCAATATCATCTTGGCTCATCTATTAAACATCTCATTTATGTCAATATCATTCGTTTAACATCTCGTGTATGTCAATATCATCTCGACTTGTCCGTGTACCATCTCATAGATGTCAATATCATTCATTTAACATCTTATGTACGTCAATATCATCTCGACGCATCCATTTAACATCTCATGTATGTCAATATCATCCGTTTAACATCTCATGTATGTCAATATCATCTCGACTCATCCGTTTAACATCTCATGTATGTCAATATCATCCGTTTAATATCTCATGTATGTCAATACCATCTCGACTCATCCTTTTAACATCGCATGTATCTCAATATCACCGGTTTAACATCTCATGTATGTCAATACCATCTCGACTCGTCCGTTTAAAATCTCATGTATGCCAATATCATCCGTTTAACATCTCGTGTATGTCAATACCATCTCGACTTATCCATTTAACATCTCATGTATGTCAATATCATCCATTTAACATCTCGTGTATGTCAATAACACCTCGACTCATCCGTTTAACATCTCATGTATGTCAATATCATCCATTTAACATCTCATGTATGTCTATATCAACTCGACTCAACCGTTTAACATCTCATGTATATCAATATCATCCGTTTAACATCTCATGTATGTCAATATCATCTCGACTTAACCGTTTAACATCTCATGTATTTCCATATCATTCGTTTAACATCACATGTATGTTAATATCATCTCGACTCATCCGTTTAACATCTCATGTATGTCAATAGCATCCGTTTAACATCTCATGTATGTCAAAACCATCTCGACTCATCCGTTTAACATCGCATGTATGTCAATATCATCTATTTAACTTCTCATGTACATCAATATCATCTCGACACATCCGTTTAACATCGCATGTATGTCAATGTCAGCTGTTTAACATCTCGTGTATGTCAATACCATCTCGACTCATCCGTTTAACATCTCATGTATGTCAATGTCTTCTAGACTCATCCGTTTAATATCTCATGTATGTCAATGTCATCTCGAATTATTCATTTAACATCACATGTATGTCAACCTCATCCGTTTAACATCTCATGTATGTCAATATCATCTTGGCTCATCTATTAAACATCTCATGTATGTCAATATCATCCGTTTAACATCTCGTGTAAGTCAATATCATCTCGAATCGTCCGTGTAACATTTCATAGATGTCAATATCATTCATTTAACATCTTATGTATGTCAATATCATCTCGACTCATCCGTTTAACATCTAATGTTTGTCAATATCATCTGTTTAACATCTTATTTATGTCAATATCATCTAGACTCATCCGTTTAACATCGCATGTATGTCAATATCATCCGTTTAACATCGCATGTATGTCAATATCACCCGTTTAACATCTCATGTATGTCAATACCATCTCGACTCATCCGTTTAACATCTCATGTATGTCAATATCATCCGTTTAACATCTCGTGTATGTCAATAACATCTCTACTCATCCGTTTAACATCTCATGTATGTCAATATCATCCGTTTTACATCTCATGTATGTCAATTTCCACTCAACTCATCCGTTTAACATCTCATGTATGTCAATTTCATCTCGACTCATCCGTTTAACTTCTCATGTATGTCATGAGATGTCAAAAAGATGAGTCTAGATGACAATGACATACATGAAATGTTAAACGGATGAGTCGAGATGATATTGATATACATGAGATGTTAAACGGATGTTATTGACAATCATGAGACGTTAAATGGATGAGTGGAGATGATATTGACATACATGTGACATTAAACAGATGATATTGACATACATGAGATGTTAAACGGATGAGTCGAGATGATATTTACTTACATGAGATGTTATACGGATGATATTTACATACATGATATGTTAAACGGATGAGACTAGATGATATTAACATGCATGAGATGTTAAACGGATGACATTGACATACATGAGATGTTAAACTGATGTGTCAAGATGATATTGACATACATGAGATGTTTAACGGATGATACTGACATACATGAGATGTTACACGGATGAGTGGAGATGATATTGACATACATGAGATGTTAAACAGATGATATTGACATACATGAGATGTTAAACGGATGAGTCGAGATGATATTGACATACATGTGATATTAAATGGATGATATTGACATACGTGAGATGTTAAACTGATGAGTCGAGATGATATTGACATACATGAAATGTTATACGGATGATATTGACATACATAAGATGTTAAACGGATGAGACTATATGATATTAACATACATGAGATGTTAAACGTATGACATTGACATACATGAGATGTTAAACTGATGTGTCAAGATGATATTGACATTAATGAGATGTTAAACGGATGTTATTGACAATCATCATATGTTTAATGGATGAGTCGAGATGATATTGACACACATGTGACATTAAACGGATGATATTGACATACATGAGATGTTAAACGGATGAGTCGAGGTGATATTTACTTACATGGGATGTTATACGGACGATATTTACAAACATGATATGTTAAGCGGATGAGACTAGATGATGTTAATATACATGAGATGTTAAACGGGTGACATTGACATACATGAGATGTTGTACTGATATGTCAAGATGATATTGATATACATGAGATGTTAAATGCATGATGCTGACATACATGAGATGTTAACCGGATGAGTCGAGATGATATAGACATACATGAGATGTTAAGTTGATGATATTGACATACATGAGATGTTAAACAGATGAGTCGTAATGATATTGACATAAATGTGATATTAAACGGATGATATTGACATACGCGAGATGTTAAACTAATGAGTCGAGATGATATTGACATACATGAGCTGTTATACGGATGATATTAACACACATAAGTTGTTAAACGGATGAGAATAGATGATATTAACATACATGAGATGTTAAACGGATGACATTGACATACATGAGATGTTGTACTGATGTGTCAAGATTATATTGACATACATGAGATGTTAAACGGATGTTATTGACAATCATGAGATGTTAAATGGATGAGTCGAGATGATATTGACATACATGTGACATTAAATGGATGATATTGACATACGTGAGATGTTAAACTGATGAGTCGAGATGATATTGACATACATGAGATGCTATACGGATGATATTGACATACATAAGATGTTAAACGGATGAGACTAGATGATATTAACATACATGAGATGTTAAACGGATGACATTGACATACATGAGATGTTAAACTGATATGTCAAGATGATATTGACATACATGAGATGTTCAACGGATGATACTGACATACTTGAGATGTTAAACGGATGAGTCGAGATGATATTGACATACATGAGATGTTAAACAGATGATATTGACATACATGAGATGTTAAACGGATGAGTCGAGATGATATTGACATACATGTGATATTAAACGGATGATATTGACATACGTGAGATGTTAAACTGATGAGTCGAGATGATATTGACTTACATGAAATGTTATACGGATGATATTGACATACATAAGATGTTAAACGGATGAGACTATATGATATTAACATACATGAGATGTTAAACGTATGACATTGACATATATGAGATGTTAAACTGATGTGTCAAGATGATATTGACATTCATGAGATGTTAAACGGATGTTATTGACAATCATCATATGTCAAATGGATGAGTCGAGATGATATTGACACACATGTGACGTTAAACAGATGATATTGACATACATGAGATGTTAAACGGATGAGTCGAGATGATATTTACTTACATGGGATGTTATACGGACGATATTTACATACATGATATGTTAAACGGATGAGACTAGATGATGTTAATATACATGAGATGTTAAATGGATGACATTGACATACATGAGATGTTGTACTTATGTGTCAAGATGATATTGATATACATGAGATGTTGAATGGATGATGCTGACATACATGAGATGTTAAACGGATGAGTCGAGATGATATAGACATACATGAGATGTTAAGCTGATGATATTGACATACATGAGATGTTAAACAAATGAGTCGTAATGATATTGACATAAATGTGATATTAAACGGATGATATTGACATACGCGAGATGTTAAACTAATGAGTCGAGATGATATTGACATACATGAGATGTTATACGGATGATATTGACACACATAAGTTGTTAAACGGAGAATAGATGATATTAACATACATGAGATGTTAAACGGATGACATCGACATACATGAGATGTTGAACTGATGTGTCAAGATTATATTGACATATATGAGATGTTAAACGGATGTTATTGACAATCATGAGATGTTAAATGGATGAGTCGAGATGATGTTGACATACATGTGACATTAAACGGATGATATTGACATACGTGAGATGTTAAACTGATGAGTCGAGATGATATTGACATACATGAGATGTTATACGGATGATATTGACATACATAAGATGTTAAACGGATGAGACTAGATGATATTAACATACATGAGATGTTAAACGGATGACATTGACATACATGAGATGTTAAACTGATATGTCAAGATGATATTGACATACATGAGATGTTTAACGGATGATACTAACATACATGAGATGTTAAACGGATGAGTCGAGATGATATTGACATACATGAGATGTTAAACAGATGATATTGACATACATGAGATGTTAAACGGATGAGTCGAGATGATATTGACATACATGTGATATTAAACTGATGATATTGACATACGTGAGATGTTAAACTGATGAGTCGAGATGATATTGACATACATGAGATGTTATACGGATGATATTGACATACATAAGATGTTAAAAGGATGGGACTAGATGATATTAACATACATGAGATGTTAACCAGATGACATTGACATACATGAGATGTTAAACTGATGTGTCAAGATTATATTGACATAAATGAGATGTTAAACGGATGTTATTGACAATCATTAGATGTTAAATGGATGAGTCGAGATGATATTGACATACATTTGACATTAAACGGATGATATTGACATACATGAGATGTTAAACAAATGAGTCAAGATGATATTTACTTACATGAGATGTTATACGGATGATATTTACATACATGATATGTTAAACGGATGAGACTAGATGACATTAATATGAGTTAATTACCCACATCAATTTCTCTTGATCTCTTTAAGTCATTGGCCCTATTAATATACATGAGATGTTAAACGGATAACATTTACATACATGAGATGTTGAACTGATGCGTCAAGATGATATTGATATACATGAGATGTTTAACGGATGATACTGACATACATGAGATGTTAAACGGATGAGTCGAGATGATACAGACATACATGAGATGTTAAACTGATGCTATTGACATACATGAGATGTTAAACAGATGAGTCGAGATGATATTGACATAAATGTGATATTAAACGGATGATATTGACATACGCGAGATGTTAAACTGATGAGTCGAGATGATATTGACATACATGAGATGTTATACGGATGATATTGACATATATAAGATGTTAAACGAATGAGACTATATGATATTAACATACATGAGATGTTAAACGGATGACATTGACATCCATGAGATGTTAAACAGATGTTATTGACAATCATGAGATGTTAAATTGATGAGTCGAGATGATATTAACATACATGAGATGTTAAACGGATGAGTTGAGATGATATTGACATATATGATATGTTAAATGGATGAGTCGAGATGATATGATATGTCAGTATTATCTCGACTCATCTATTTAACATCTCATATACGTTAATATCATCTCGTCTCATCCGTTTTACATCTCATGTATGTCAATATTATCTTGACTCATCCATTTAACATTTCATGTATGTAATTATCATCTCGACTCATCCGTTTAACATCTCATTCATGTCAATATCATATTGACTCATCCGTTTACTTTGTTTCACTAAACCGGGCAACATACGTTTGATTTTGCGAATTTTGTTAAACTAGCCGTGATTATAAGAATCACATATAATAAACAAGAATAATGAAAGAATGAGAAGGAATGTAATAAATAAATGACTCAAAGTTTTAATTTACGAGTGTACGATTATTAATGATCTAATATTTATATAAAATTATACATGTCAAACACTCATCGTCAACTTTAGAATTGAGAACGAGTACAACATTTTTATTGACATGTAATTTATTTTTTTTGATATGTATAAATTTAAATGTAAGTTATTATTTAATTAAATTTTAAAATTATATTTAAACAACATTTTTTTTAATTAATTTTAATTAAATTTGTATAACTACTAAAAGGCAAAATTGCTTATATATCCCTCCGAAAGTGAATAATTGTATATATATCATTTTTACAAGTTTTTTATGCACATTGTATAATATTTTTATGCATGCTTTGGATATATGTGTAATTATGTATTTTCGAAAGAATATATATATATGCAAAAACCCTAACTAAAAATTACCTCACTAAAAGTATTTCCCCCGCCCAAATTTTTGTGAAAATTCAAAATTTCCCTCTAAATTATTTTGGTGAAATTGTCTTAGTCCACAAATACACATCTCTCTCTTTTAACTTTTACTCTCGACTCCACCACACCAACACTCACAACTCATTCACCATCGAACTACAACCATCTTCGACCACCATCTTCGCCGGCAACCACAACCATCTTCAACGACCCACAACCCATATTTATCCCACTTCACTACATTAAGTAAAGAAAAAAAAGCGATCTAAGATTACATTATCCCACTTCACTCAGGGTTTATTGGATTCCAATTTGATGTCTATTTCTTATTAATTTAGTAAAAGTAGGAGGACATGGTATGGGGCCATGACCTAGCAACAGATAAGCTTTGACTAACAAGTCATGGATTCAACCCGACCCGAAACCATTTTGACCGGTACAGATTTGACCCCTTTTTTGTGTCTGTTATTGAACCTGTCTGATACGTGCATCTAGCCACCTCTAAGGTATCTCTTGCTCTGTTGCTAATCTGATTTTGTTATCTTATTGATTGTAGAAACTGAACAAGGTGTCGCTTTGTCAATCGGTTAAAGATTTTAAAAGGAACTTTTTGAATATGCTAAAAGTCTTGTTAAGCAGATGTTAGAACCTGATCCCAAGAAGAGATTAACTTCTCAACAGGTCCTAGACATGTCATTTGACTTTCAAAGTCAAAGCTACATACACAACAATCCTATTCCTATGTCGGTAATGCTGGTATAAAAGAGATTTAGGGGGTGTTTGTCTAAGCTTTTGTGATTGGCTTATGAGCTTATTAAATCTTGATAAGCTTAGTGGTTGTGGGCTTATTAAAGCTCATAAGCTCAAATGAATAAGCTCATTAGCTTAAAAAGTTAGGATTACAAGCTTAGAAAGTTTCTGTAGCCTCATAAACTTGTTAAATAATCTTAGACAAACATTCTCTTAGTTGCTGGGCAATTTTCTTACTAATCAATGTCGGTTTTGAATGTGAAATATCCTCCATTTTGACCATAAAAGTCGAAGTCAATATAATTCTATCTGACATTTTCTATTTCTTGTATAACATCCATGGATACAAAACGAGAAAAAAGCAAATGCTCCATTGGGAGATATAGTAGGGACGATACTCAAACAGTTCTCAGTGATGAATAAATTCAAAAAGAAAGCATTGAGGGTAAGCACACCACCCTTTTGCCTTAGTTTTCATTATAACTTTGAATTGAATGTTGATATTAAATTTTCTATTTGTCTTTTGGTTGGATGATTTAGGTGATCGCAGAACACTTGTTTATTGAAGAGGTAGAAGTTATCAGAGATTTGTTTACATTGATGGACTCTGATGGTGATGGGAAAGTTACATTTGATGAACTTAAAGCCGGGTTAAGGAAAGTTGGTTCACAACTGGTTAAACCGGAGATCAAATTGCTCATGGACGTGGTAATTTAATAATTTCATTATATTTAAATAAATGATTTTTTGGAATATGATGATTTCGGTACTAAAATTGTATTATTTGCCTATTTACAAGGCTGATGTTGATAACAATGGAGTACTCGAGTATGGAGAGTTTGTAGCAGTGACAATTCACTTGCAAAAGATGAAAAACGATGAGCATCTTCGCAGAGCATTTATGTTCTTTGATAAAGATGGTAGTGGTTATATCGAGCTTGATGAGCTAGAACAAGTGTTATATGAAAACGGTCAAGCAGTATTGATGAACTCAATCAAATCATGAAAGAAGTCGATACAGACAAGGTACCTTATTTAAATCTCACAATAGATGTTGAAATCCTGAAATTGTTAAACGTTAGAATTATATGCTAGTAACCGGG
>JARVZY010010998.1:0-38000 GCA_030686995.1 Artemisia argyi | reverse complement strand
TCATCTTGGAAATTTGAGGTTGGAGGAGATCCCCTTAGGACACACTTAGAAAACTAGGAAGATCAGGTTGTGAATATCCTGAATAATTTAGGTAAACTCTTTATTGACCTTTTATTGAAGATAGAAAAAGGTCATAGCAATAGCTAGGTAGTAACCCAATAGGATTTATACCTTAGAAGAGATAATCAATGATAATTAGATTTTTCATCAATTAGATATAGGAAGCCCTTCTGACTCTAGCCCCTAAGTTTTAGGATCATTAGGAGGAAATTATCAACCAGTACACCCTTATTACCTATAGTTTCAGGTTATAATTCCGCCCTAGGATAGGCACTATAAATAATGGTACTACTTAGATATAGGGTATGTAAGATAGGATATCTATGATATAAGATAAGTTATAACTTAGTTATGCCTTGCCTCCCCTTATGTAAATCCCTAGTTGTCATTCCCTAGCACCATTTAGGATAGAAACACCATCACCTAATCCTTCCCTTTACTAGATTATCTTAAGACATTCCGAACCCTATTATAGCCCTAGAAATTAAGTTAGCTACTAAGAAACCCAACAAGTTGGATAATTGTTATAGCCTATCTTAGATCTCGTCCTATTCCATAAGGTAATACTAAAGGATATGTGTTACCTACAACCCATAAGTATTTAAATACTTCTTAGGATAGAAACACTACTCCCCGACCATCCCTTATTAGGTTACTTTAGGATAATCTGAACCCTAGAAAATTTATCCATCTTTAGGAAGCATAACAAGTCGGGTACTTGTTAAAATCTACCTTGGGTTTTGTTTTACCCTATAAGTAATACTAATGGACATGTATTACTTATTACCCCTAAGTATTTAGGTTAGTTTCGATACCTTAATCGAAAACCCAAAACCCCATAAGATAGAGAAATATTCTTTAGGAATATTGTTCTTGAACTTTAGGCATTTTAAGATTAAACCTAGGATATTACCTTTTCGATACATAGTAAGTGATGATAAAGTGGGCCCTAAGAAATAAATCTATTTCCTATTTCTCCTTCTCCACTAAATTTCTCCTTTATACACCGGGCAATCTGCCTAAAACCCCTATCCTTTTAAATCTAACCACCAGACATATGGCATAAATACCGACACTTGTTAAACCATGTGTATGACAAGTTATTTATGACCATATGTGGTTGTGATCTCCTTCCTAGTTGTTTTATGACATTGTATGTCATGTATTACAACTCTCCCCGTACTCAATCTCCTTACACTTCCTAAAAATCTTAAACCCCTTAAATCACTTCCCCGATCATTTCATATGATACTAATGATGAGAACTTTTATTCTACATCATGACGATCTGAATTCATTCTGAATTCTTCCCCCGCTTCTAAATTCTCACTTCTCCGAAATCTTTTAGTTTCCCCTAGTTAGAGCATTTTCCCCTAACTATTCCTATATGCAAGTATATAATGGTTATATACAAGCATATTCCTATCCTTCCTTCTTTACTTCCTACTTCCTTAGATTACTATGATTCCCGAAGTAGTTTTCACTCTTAGTAAAACCCTTAGTACACTCTCTAGGTTTCCCCATATTTGAGGTTAGAAATAGTTTTGGATAAGACACCCTTAGAAAATCATAAGAATAAATAGAGAATACTTTGAATCACCTAGACAGGATATCTCTAAGAAATTATCGTGGAAATAGAAAATAAGATTAGTGATCTTGGAAAAGATCAAGTCATTATTCGTAGAGACTTTAATAGACTAGAAACCAAACTAGAGAAAACTCATGCCCCGATAGCTAAGTTATAGGAAGGACATTCCAATAAGGTTTTTTTAGTTCATGTTAGGCTTTCTACTCTTGAAATGATTATCAAGGACATTAGAGTTAGTCATAGATCAGATATAAGGAGTCTTTTAGATTCAATCTAGGAAACTTAAGAATAACAAAGGATTAGACTAGTAAACTACCAATCTAGAATCTTAAGCTTTTAATACTTAGTCTAGTTGCGGGATATGGGTACTAGTCAAGTTTTCACCTTATAAGATATATGAACAATCCGTTTCGGGGATATAGTTTGCCTATACCTAGTTTCATAAGTTTCCTATCCCGTATTAAGTTTTCCCATATACTATATCTTTGAGGATTTAGGAATAACTAGGAATAATACACCATTAGGTTATCCCGAGCCTACCCTAAGTTTTATATACTCGGACCTAGAACTTGAGGTTACTAGTTATAACTAGGAATTTAAGCAAGTGACTTTACCTAGGAACACTGAAACTTATGACGATTTTACATCATCACTGATAGGATCTTTTATACCAATTAGATTAACTATACCACCCCTAGACTTTGAGTCTATAGAAAACTAGATAATTCACTATAGATCGTATCGAGACCTTTAGGTGGGGAAACAAACTTCGAGGAAATCTAATAATTCTTACCCTCATTAGGATTTCCGTCCTCTAAGGTAATCCTTTCCTACTCTTCCGTTTAATCCCACTCCTCCATTCCTACCTACTCCCCCATTCTTTTCTACTCCTCCATCATTTTCTATTTTTCCTTCATTTCACAATCCTTCGTCATTTCCCACTCCCCCGTTATTCTCCACACTTCTCACTCCTCCGTCGTTTTTCACTCTTCTCTCTTCCAAAATTTCTTATTCCTCTATTATTTTTCACTCTCGCGTCATTTTCCACTCCTCCATAAATTCCTACTCCCCTACTCTTCCATTCTTTCCCACTCTTTTTTAACTTCTTACTCTTCTGTCATATCCTATTCTACTTACTCTTTCGTCTAAACCTACTCTTCTATCCTTACCCACCGTCCAAACCTACCCTCCTGTCTTTTCCTACTCTTCCTTCCTATTCTTCCGTTACACCCTACTCTACCATCATGCAATGTTCTAAGTATTAGAACTTGTATTATCAAAGCTTTTGTCACTCTGCAAGTTTCTATTAGTTAGAAACTTGTAAACATATCTAAGTCGGAGTTTTCGTAATCCTCATTATGACCGACTTATGATATTATTCTTCTAATCCTGTGTTATCTTGCAAAGCCATGACTCGGGGTGCCATCCGGCAACTAGTTGTTGACAGTAGTACTGCAGCACTAGAAACTCGAGTTACTAACATGGCTAATGCTGATAACCCACTCTCTCAAAACATTCTCGTACCACACCCCCTTAAGTGTGGTTAACCCTTTTCATTTTCTGCTGACACTACTCAAGGATGACTTATAATCATCTTATTAAAAGAATCAGGACCCCTTTTCATCTTAATAAGAACTTATAAATCAGCGGACCATGAATTTATAAACTCTTGCTTACAAGAATTGGGATGCCTCTGCTTGTAAGTAATGAGATATAAATAAATGAGTCTAAGTATTTGGCACGCGTACTGTTGGGAATAAAATGCACAAGTTAAAGAGTCTGCCAGAAGAGCCTGCCAAATGATAGTTAAGCCTGCCTCTTCAGTTTTGTTGATATTGAAGATATACTAACAGCACCTTCTGGGTAAGAAGGTACTGCTCGTTGATGAAGGTCCTGCCAGTTTTAATGACAAGTTGTTATATTTTATTTAGAGATATTTAGTTGAATTATTAGTCTTTGTACAATGTTATACATTAAGTAGAAGTAGTACAGAAGTCTCAGTAGATAAAATGGAGTGTTTTACCTTGAAAGGTGTAATATTAGGATAAGATAAGTCTCTAATATATTATATTAAGAAACTTGACAACTTGTAATAAGGGCTCCTTATACTATAAAAGGAACCCTTAAGTCACCTTCTTAAAAAGATCATAAGCACAACAAGTCAGCATACTTGACAACTAGATCAATCACTGCATGCATAACTTCCACCTTTAAAATCCTTTTCACGTATCAAAGATTCAAGGTTACATTTGTAATCCTGGTGATAGTTTAGATCACCCGTATTATCTCATCAATAATATTGAATCGTTTTGTGTTATTCATATTGTGTTCATTACTCTAAATTATTCACGTTTACTTATTCACCACCTTTGTTCCTTTAGTGTGTTTTAGTAAATTCCGCGTGCTAAATCACATTCATTCATAAATATCCCAAACACATTATTAAGATTAACATCCCAAGTGTTTACATAAATCCTTCCACAAGTGGTATCAGAGCAAGGCTGATATTTACGACATAAAAGAACAAAGCAAAAATGGATGTTGAGCACATTCAACCCAATGTGGCTGCAAAACTTCCATTACTCAAACATAATGAGTTTGAGATGTGGAGATTGAGGGTTGAGCAATACTTTCAAGTGCAAGACTATGCACTTTGGGAGATTATTGAAGAAGAAAACTCATTCAAACCAATAACCACCACCTCCACAGTAAACGATGCACTTGTCACAACTGTGCAAGTAAACCCAACAACCGCAGAAGAAGGAATCCAAAAGAGAAATGATCTTAAAGCCGGGAGTATGCTTCTCATGTCTATTCCAAATGACCAGCTCTTAATCTTTAACAAGTACAAATGTGCCAAAACCCTTTTTCAAGCTATTTTGGCTTGATTTGGTGGTAATGATGCCACCAAGAAAACTCAGAAAACACTTTTAAAACAACAATTTGAAAACTTTTCAGCCACAACAAATGAGTCTTTGGACAGCATGTTCAATAGACTACAAAAGCTTTCTAGTCAGTTAGCCATTCATGAGGTGATAATATCTCAAGAAGACTTAAACTCCAAATTCCTTAGAAGTCTACCCTCTGAATGGGCCATGCATGTCATTGTCTGGAAAAACAAACCAGATATTGATTCCATGAGTCTTAATGATCTTTACAGCAACTTCAAAATAGTAGAACATGAACTGAAGAAGTCTACTAGTTCAAGCTCAGGAAATATGGCCTTTGTGTCATCTCATGGTACTTCCAAGAAAGTTGATGAAGAAAAAGATGGTAGGGAAGAAGGTACTGCCAATATAAATTTTGGTACTGCCAGTACTTCTAGCAGTACCAAAACCATTTTAGATGAAACAATTGGTTGTGCTTTCCTAACATCACAACACAATGGTTCCATATTGACATTTGAAGATCTTCAAGAGATCAGTGATGATGATCTTGAAGAAATGGACATAAAGTGGCAGCTTTCACTTCTTAGCATGAGGGCTAAGAAATATTTGATGAGAACTGGAAATAAGATTGTCATCAACGGCAATGAACCTGCTGGGTATGACAAGTCTAAAGTAGAGTGCTACAACTGCCACATGAAGGGTCACTACTTAAGAGATTGTAGGAGACCAAAGAAGCAGGGTGATAAGGGAAGAGATTTTGAGAACAAGAATAGGGGAAACAATGAGAACAAGAGCAAGGAAGTGGACATCACTGAAACAAAAGCTATGGTAGCTATTGATGGGCTGGGTTTTGATTGGAGCTTTATGGGTAAAGAAGAGTCATCTTCAAATGAAATGGCTTTAATGGCTTTCTCCAATCCTGAGGTACAAATTTTTAAGTGTTCTGCTACTTGTGAAGTTTTTAAAGAATTAGAAATCTTAAGAAAACTTTATGATGAACTGAAAGTAGAAGAAAGAAAAACTCATCAAGACCTAGTTAATCATAAGTGTGGTATGGCCAAACTTGAGAAACAGATAATTCTCTTTAGAGAAAATGAACTTACCTTTTCTGACACAAAAGCTATTCTTAATAGAGATATATTTTTAAAAGATGCTGAAATAAATCTGTTAAGAACTGAGTTTGCTAAAGTGAAACAAGCAAAAGATAATATTCAACTAACTGTTACAACAATAGAAAATGCTTCTGCATGTACTAGAAGTATAGTTGAAAACCAAATGAACACGAAAATCAAATCTGGGATTGGATACAACACATGCCCACCTCCTTACAGAGGAATTCCCTGTCCCCCAGGTATAGATCTTGCTGAATCAGGTTTACATGAACTCACTCTTAAACCACTAGAAAATGTAAAACCTGTAGAAAATAGTGAACCTTTTGAGAGTGCAAGTGATACTTCACTCTCCAAAGAAAAGGTGCTCACTGATAAGAGCTCAGATGATACATCTATTGAAGATTGGACATCTGATGAGAATGAAAAAGAGACTGTTTCTAAGAAAGGAAACAAAGTAGGACCAACCAGTCCTAAAAATGTAGAGAGTATAACAAAGACTAAAGTTGTTCTAAAAACAGTTGAATGTTGTGCTAAATGTAATAGCAAACCTAGAGGTAGTCAGAGAAATTGGAACAATCTTAAGTCACACCAACTTGGTGATAATTTTGTTATGTACAATAAGGCATGCTATTACTGTGGTAGTTTTAATCATACTCATGCTTATTGTAACAATTGGGTTTCTGGGAGTACATCAAAGTCTAAAACAAACCCCAGAAAAGGTTCTGTGAAATCTAACACACCAAAAGTCAATCATAATGTTAGACCAAATGACCCTGTTTACCCAAAATTCACTACTAAGGGTGCAAGTAATACTTTCAAACATACACCAAGAGTTGTGAAAAGTCTCATTGAAAGGGATTATGTGGTTAAAACACAAAATTGGAGACCAAAACCAAAAAGTCCTGCTAGACCAAATGGTACTGCCAAAAATGGTACTGTCAGACCAAAAACCACAAAATATGTTAAGAATGAAAATGCTGTTAAGTCCTCAGCATGTTGGATTTGGAGACCACTCCAATCAAATGGTGCATCAACAGTCCTAAGAAGGTTTGATTACATTGATGCACGAGGCAAACCCAAGTCAGTCATGGCTTGGGTACCCCAAGGAAACTAATATGTGTATACATGTGCAGGAACATTCAAATGATATTGCTGATCAAGGATATGTAGATAGTGGATGTTCAAGGCACATGACAGGCAACATGTCTTACCTCACAGACTTCAAATCATTTGATGGAGGATATGTTACCTTTGGGGGAGGAATCAAAGGAAAGATTACTGGTAAAGGTACAATTAAAACCAGTAAATTAGATTTTGAAAATGTGTACTTTGTGAAAGAACTACAGTTTAATCTCTTAAGTGTCTCACAAATGTGTGACACAAAGAACAATGTTCTTTTTACTGACACTGAATGCATTGTACTTTCTCTTGATTTTAAAATTCCTGATGAAAGTCAGATTCTTCTTAAAATCCCTAGAAAGAACAATATGTACATTGTTGATTTAAAGAACATTGTTCCTAAAGAGAGTTTAACCTGTCTAGTAGCAAAAGCCTCATTGGATGAATCTATGCTTTGGCATAGAAGACTTGGTCATGTAAACTTTAAAACAATCAATACAATTGCAAAATATGATTTGGTTAGAGGTTTACCCAAAAAGATTTTTCAAAATGACCAAACCTGTGTTGATTGTCTAAAAGGCAAACAACATAGAGCTTCTTGTAAGCCCAAGACCCATAACTCAATTTCTCAAGCTTTATACATGCTTCAAATGGACCTCTTTGGTCCTACATCTGTGAATAGCTTGAATGGTAAAAAATATTGTCTTGTAGTTACTGATGATTACAGCAGATTTTCTTGGGTTTTCTTTTAAAGAACTAAGGATGAAACAAGTGAAATCCTTAAGTCCTATACTACGGGGATAGAAAACCAAATAGATAAGAAAGTTAAAGTAATTAGACGTGACAATGGGACAGAATTTAAGAATAGAGTTATGGATGAATTTTGCAAAGAAAAAGGAATAAAAAGAGAATATAGTGTAGCTAGAACCCCACAGCAAAATGGAGTAGCAGAAAGGAAAAATAGAACTCTTATAGAGGCTGCTAGAACAATGTTAGTAGACTCTAAGTTACCTATTTCATTTTTGGGCTGAAGCTGTAGGTACTGCTTGTTATGTGCAAAACAGGGTTCTTGTAATTAAACCTCATAGAAAGACTCCCTATGAACTTTTATTTGGTAGAACACCATCTTTAAGTTTTATGAGACCTTTTGGATGTCATGTCACTATTCTCAATACCAAAGATCATCTAGGAAAGTTTGAAGGAAAAGCTGATGAAGGCTACATGATAGGGTATTCTTTGCAAAGTAAGGCCTATAGGGTGTATAATAGATGCACTAGGCTAGTGGAAGAAAATCTGCACATAGAGTTTCAAGAGAAACTACCAAATGTTGCAGGCATTGGACCAGATTGGTGTTTTGACATTGATAAGCTTTCAGAATCTATGAATTATGTGCCTGTCACAGGTACAAATACTAATGATAATGCAGGTTTTGAAGACAATGTTAAAACAACTGAGGATCAAGATTACATATTGATGCCAATTTGGAAAGATTTGGATTCATCTTCAAGTCATGGAGAGCCTTCAAATACAACAAATGAAGGTGTTGAAGATGATCATGGAACTCAAGGTCAAGGAAATCAAGAAAATTCTGCAAATGAAAATGGTACTGCCAATTCACAAGATGGTACTGCCAGTTCAACAGATGGTACTGCCAGTTCACAAGTTGGTCCTGCTGAACCATTAAATGTTCTATCAGATGATTCCTTACCAGAAGATGTAGGGATTGGCAATCTTCCAATTACCTATGATGTTCCTACAACACACAACACAAGACTTCTCAAAGATCACTCCATTGATAATGTGATTGGCAGCATTGATTCTGGTGTTAAAACAAGAACTCAAGTCTTATCTTCAGACCAAGATGGGTTTGTCTTAGCTGTGTATGAAGAAAAGAACCATGAAGTTGCCCACATATGCCTGTTTTCATGCTTTCTCTCACAAGTAGAACCCAAAAACATTACAAAAACCTTAGATGATTCAAGCTGGGTTGAAGCAATGCAAGAAGAGCTACTTCAATTCAAACTTCAGAAGGTTTGGATACTGGTTGATTTGCCCAAAGGTTACAGGGCAATTGGAACCAAATGGGTTTTCAGGAATAAGAAAGATGAAAGGGGAATAGTGATCAAAAACAAAGCAAGATTGGTGGCCCAAGGGTATACTCAAGAAGAAGGAGTGGATTATGAAGAAGTTTTTGCTCCTGTTGCAAGAATTGAAGCAATTAGACTGTTCTTGGCCTATGCTTCTTTCATAGGCTTCACTGTCTACCAAATGGATGTCAAAAGTGCCTTTTTATATGGTACTATTGAAGAAGAGGTGTATGTTTCTCAACCTCCAGGCTTCATTGATGCAGAATATCCAGACAAGGTGTACAAGGTTACCAAAGCTCTTTATGGTCTACACCAAGCTCCTAGGGCATGGTATGAAACATTTCTATTTATTGGAAAATGGATTTCAAAGAGGAAAGATTGATCCAACTTTGTTCATCAAAAGAACCAAGAAAGACATCTTGCTGGTACAGATTTATGTTGATGACATTATCTATGGATCCACAAACCAGGAGTTGTGTGTAGAGTTTGAAAAACTTATGCATAATAAGTTTGAAATGAGTTCCATGGGGGAACTTACTTTCTTTCTGGGTTTCCAAGTGAAACAATCAAATGAAGGCATATTTATCAGCCAAGATAAGTATGTAGCAGAGATCCTAAGGAAGTTTGGGTTTGCAGATTCAAAGGTTGCAAGTACACCAATGGATCCAGAAAAGGGGTTACTCAAAGATGCTGAGGGTGAAGATGTTGATGTGCACAATTACAGATCAATGATTGGGTCCTTGATGTACCTTACATCATCAAAACCAGATATCATGTTCTCAGTATGTGTATGTGCAAGGTTTCAAGTAAATCCAAAAGTTTCTCATCTCACGGCAGTCAAAAGGATCTTCAGATACCTCAAGGGTCAACCTAGGTTGGGTCTATGGTATCCAAGAGAATCATCTTTTGATTTGGTAGCTTATTCAGATAGTGACTATGCTGGTGCAACCCTAGACAGAAAATCCACAACTGGTGGATGTCAATTTCTTGGCTGCAGACTCATATCATGGCAATGCAAGAAGCAAACAATGGTGGCCAACTCTACAACTGAAGCAGAATATGTTGCAAGTGCAAGTTGTTGTGGCCAAGTTCTTTGGATCCAAAATCAATTGCTTGACTATGGGTACAATTTTCTTAACACCATTATTTACATTGACAATAGCAGTACTATTTGTATCATTAAAAATCCAGTTCAACATTCAAAAACAAAACACATTGAAATCAGACACCATTTCATAAGAGATTGCAATGAGAAAAGGTTAATACAAGTTGTCAAAATTGATTCTGAAAAGAATTTTGCAGACCTTCTCACCAAAGCTTTTGATTTAGGTAGGTTTAAATACCTGGTAGCAGGTATTGGTATGATAAATCTTTGAAAAACATGTGTTTTTGTATATAAAATAAACAAGTTCTGGCCTTTAAACATGGTACTGCCAGTTAGTCATAAGGTACTGTCAGTGCATAATTGGTACTGCTAGTTCAAAGTTTGCTCTGTTTTTGTTCATCTTGATGTTTAAATGTTAACAATGCTATAAAACAAGTGCTTTGCACTATGTTCTTTTGGTCTACAACTAACAATTTTAGGTTACTCAAGATTGATAACAAAATCAGGATGTGGAAATGGTAATCAGTTCACCAAGTTTTACAAACTTAAAGAGCTGGCTAGTCCAAAGCAAACGGCTCTTGGTAAAGACTTCTCAAATCCGTTGATAGCTGATAGTTTGCTAAAAACTATAAGGTAATCAGTTCACCCAGTTTTACAAACTTAAAGAGCTGACTAGTCCAAAAGCAAACGGCTATTGGTAAAGACTTATCAAATCCGTTGATAGCTGATAGTTTGCTAAAAACTATAAGGGATTTTTACTAATATTTCAAAGAGACTGCCAAGTTATATTTCTAAAAACAAGGTACTGGTAGTTCAAATTTTAGTACTGGTAGAGTAAAATGGTACTGCTACATAGCCGTTGAGTCTGTCAGGTTAAAAATATAGTCGTTGTTTTTAAAGGGTATTTTTGTGAATTACTCATGTTTTCCTCGAATTAAGGATATAGTTATTATAATAAAAGATCTTTTTGACCGCCTCTTCAATTACTTATCCATATCTTTAATAGTCGGTCAAAAGTAATTTTCTCATAATCAATCCTTATCACAATTCACACTCACCTTTCATCTTCTACCAGTACAACAATAAAATCCCACCATCATAATCAAATTTTTCCTCAAATCTTTCACCATGGCTCGTCTAAGTTTTGTCAAACGTCACAACCAATTAGCATTTTTGGAAAAATCTGATGACAATGAATCTTTTCATCAAGTAGTGGATTTTCTAAACAATTCTTATATAAGGTTTGCTTTACTCATGAATCCCACTATTTTTGAATCTCAAATTTCACAATTTTGGCAAACGGCTAGAGTTAACACTCGTAGGAATGGGATTCAAGAGTTAATGGTCAAAGTGGATGGCAGAACCCTGACTTTTACCGAATCATCCATTAGAAGACATCTTCATTTGGATGATTCAGATGGCATTAGTCAACTGCCTGAGGCTAAAATGTTTGAAAATTTGACAAAAATGGGGTATAATGTGACTTCTACAAAGCTTACATTTCTTAAAAAGCATTTTACCCCTCAATGGAGATTTTTGATTCATACCATCCTTCATTGTTTAAGCCAAAAGAAAACCTCATGGGAGCAGTTTAGTGGTAACATGGCTGCAGCTCTCATTTGCCTGGCAACAAACAAGAAATTCAACTTTTCAAAATATATTTTTGAAGGATTGGTTAAAAATGTGGACAGTGAAACAAAGTTTTTGATGTACCCAAGGTTTATTCAGTGCCTCATCAACAAATCCAAACATTTGTTACTTCCCCCAAACAAACCTTTTAAAACTCCCAAACTTACACACAAGGTGTTTTCAAACATGAAAATTGGTTTTCAAGGAGAAGAAGTACCACTGTTTGAGGAAATGTTACCACAACATTCTGAAGAACCATCCATATCATCTGATCATTCATCTGTCACACCACCAATACCATCAGTCACACCACCATCACCAATACCATTACCATCTCACTAACCAACACAAACACCATCTGCAACATCTCCATCATTATCACATCATAACTCACCACCCCAATCTTCTCTACATCAAAGTGTAGATGCTCAGACTGTAAAGGAACTAAAGGAGCAAATGCAGCACTTGCAAACCACTCTTGAAAGTCAAAACAAACACTTTACAGAGATTAACACCAAGCTAGTTAAGAGGGTTGAGAAGTTAGAGTTAAAGGTGAAATTGTTGAAGGGTAAAAGAACATCTCAGTTGGTTGTTTCTAGTTCTTCAAGTTCAGATGCACAAGGTTTGGGTCTCTCTTCCAAAAAGGGGAGGATGGGTAGTTCTAAAAGTGAAGAAGAGATTCAGTTTCAATTTCATGAAGGAATTCAAGTGATTGATGAAGAGCCTGCTATTCAAGAAACAGAGCCTGCTATTCAAGAAAAAGAGCCTGTTAGTGCAAAAGATACTGCTGAAGCAGAGCAAGAGCCTGCTGGGATACAGAGGCTATTGGCTATGAATTTAAAAGGTTCTGATCAAATGTCCTACAAAAGAAAAAGGGGATCACAGCCTCAGGGGAGGTTTCTTGTTTCTGATGAACAATCTGCTGCTCCAAGTCTAGAATCATCACCAAAAAACAAGGGCAAGAAAATTCTGTTTGAAGATGAACCAAAGCCTAAAAAGTTGAAGAAGAGTGAACAAGTTCAGATAGCTGTAGATGAAAAGTTGTCCAAACAGCTTCATGAAGAAGAAGTTATGGGGGCTGAAGAAGAATCAAGAATGCTACAAGAAAAGTTTGATGCTCAGCTGCAATACATCATTTCCATTGATCTAATTGTAAGGGGTGAAGCTTATACTCTAGTGTGTGATGAGTCTCTTAGCTCAGATGAAATGACAATCAAGCTCAATGATTTCATCACTAAGAAATACAATCAAGAGGCATTGGATGATGTCTATCAGCAGATCCAGAAGAATCAGAAGAAAGGATTTAAAATGCCTCATTCTGAGGCAGATCAGAAGAAATTCTTCAAGATATATCTGAAAAGAGAAGTGAACATGAAGGATCATCAACTCAAAGGTAAATCATTTGATGAATTGAAGCTTCTATACTTAGAGGCTTACAGAAGAAACAAAACCAGTTTTCTCATGGATACACAAGGAAGAAGAGTTGATCAGAAGGAACAAGCAGAGAAAGCATACTTGCCTCCTATTCAGTCAAGAGAAATGGCTGTCCATGTTCCACAAGTTGTTTTTACTGAACCTTTACATGCAAGGCATCCAGTCATAGATTGGGAAATCTACAATGACAAGTTTGGTAAAGCATGGAAGATAACAAGAGTTGAAAATAAGGTTGAGATTTTCAAGAACTTTGAAAATCTACTTAGAGCATGTAACAGAATGGATTTAGATGAATTGTGGGAATTAGTTCAAGAGAAGCTGAAAACCAAGTATAAACCTGATGCAAAGGAGCAAGAGCTATGGGTGGAGTTCAGCAGATTATATGATCCAAATCCTACTGATACACATTGGAAATTTCCTTACTATGATTTATCTGTTACATGGGAATACTTCAGCATGAGTCATGTTCATCATCTTTCCACTCAGAGTGGAATAGAACTCTTTATGCTAGGTGAGAAGGAGTATCCTTTAAGCTATGAAGTATTATCAGTCTTAATCTCCAACAAGCTATTGTGTGAAGAAGAAACTGATGCAGTCAAAAGATTGAAGGAAAGCATATTTGATCAGTATGAAAGCCTAAGGAGAAATAGATAAGGTTTTTGGAAGAGTTCCCTCAAATCCTCAAGGAATGAATTTTATTCACAAGAAACTTGGTTATTTTAAAAAGGAATAACAAGTTTAGGGGAGGATTGTTGGGAATAAAATGCACAAGTTAAAGAGTCTGGCAGAAGAGCCTGCCAAATGATAGTTAAGCCTGCCTCTTCAGTTTTGTTGATATTGAAGATATACTAACAGTACCTTCTGGGTAAGAAGGTACTGCTCGTTGATGAAGGTCCTGCCAGTTTTAATGACAAGTTGTTATATTTTATTTAGAGATATTTAGTTGAATTATTAGTCTTTGTACAATGTTATACGTTAAGTAGAAGTAGTACAGAAGTCTCAGTAGATAAAATGGAGTGTTTTACCTTGAAAGGTGTAATATTAGGATAAGATAAGTCTCTAATATATTATATTAAGCAACTTGACAACTTGTAATAAGGGCTCCTTATACTATAAAAGGAACCCTTAAGTCACCTTCTTAAAAAGATCATAAGCACAACAAGTCAGCATACTTGACAACTAGATCAATCACTACATGCATAACTTCCACCTTTAAAATCCTTTTCACGTATCAAAGATTCAAGGTTACATTTGTAATCCTGGTGATAGTTTAGATCACCCGTATTATCTCATCAATAATATTGAATCGTTTTGTGTTATTCATTTTGTGTTCATTACTCTAAATTATTCACGTTTACTTATTCACCACCTTTGTTCCTTTAGTGTGTTTTAGTAAATTCCGCGTGCTAAATCACATTCATTCATAAATATCCCAAACACATTATTAAGATTAACATCCCAAGTGTTTACATAAATCCTTCCACACGTACAAACATTTCCTAATCCGTTTGTATGAAACAATTCCTTCCCTTCGTCAACATCATCCTTTCCTTCGAATCGTAAACTCATTCTCCTATCTCCACCTATACTCTTACTAAATCTCGGGACGAGATTTTCTCTTAGGAGGTACGACTGTAATAACCCATAAAATTTCATCAATATCATTTCCACCACAAGGTAATTTCACAGGTAAATTTTTACTTTTCATTACATGCATGACTCTCTATACCTGCTTACGTATCCACCTATGCCCAACACCACTATGTTTACACTATGTAAACACCCCAGTATGTCAAGTCTAGATTCTAAACATCATTACATTAAGTAATCTATCACTCTAGTATACTATATCTATCCAAAACCCTAATCAAACCCTAATTGAACCCTATGTGTTTACGATTATCTTTAAAACCCTAATTGCTTATCTAAACTAGTTTGAAAGTGTTCAAGGCTTATGTATGAGTAACCTTAGCAACAATAGGATACCTTAGCACCCCTAAACCTTAGTATAACCCTCTAGAAGCTTAGGTACAAGTCTCTTAAGCACGAAACCCTAACTAGGTCTTATATGTCTCGAAACTAGGTTAAACCTTCCCAAATCTTTACCATAAGTTACTACCACTTAATATAAGCCTCCTAGGACTTAATATTAGTCATTAAACACCCATAGGAACCTAATCTAGGCACTAAACCTTAAGCTAAACCCTAATCTCTCACTAGACAAAACTAGGTCTAAACTAAACCTAAACTAGTTAAAAACCTAAACATAAGCACCTCAAGCAACTCAACCAAGTAGCCTTAGCACCTTGGTCACCCTAAGCACCCTCCCTAGCTCCTCCTAAGCTAGCATACAAGGAGGTGGATCACCTCCTTTTCACCAACTTGAGGCGCGGCATCACCACCACCACAAACACCCCTAAACCTCCCAATAGCTCCTCCTTGTCACCACCATTGCTTAGATTAGTCATTTTTAGCTGGTAAGAGTCACCTCCCCCTATCTTCTCGCCACCTAGCCTCCCCTTTCTTCATTTCCAAGTCTAACGAGGGGTATAAATACCCTCCTACCCCCTTTCACTTCAAACCACACCACCACAACTCTCCACCTTAAACTTTATATAAGTAATGGTAGTACACAAGTCCTAGAAGCCTTAAGAGTCGAGCTAGATAGACCATGCACCTTGTCGAGTTCCATTTCTAGCTTAGAAACCCTAAAAACCCACGTTCACCCATTTCTGATCATGTAATCTCTTGTACTTGTTCTAATAGCTTTATTATAATCCTAGGATATATATATATAGGATGCCTTAGAACCCTTGCCTAAGCCTTGATCATTTTCCTTTAAGTGTTTTCATTTTAAAACCCTAATTTTTGACTAATTGCTATTTGCTTGCTATAAACCCTTTTCATAAGCTATAAGCTACTCTAGGTTACCTTAATAAGCTTATATTAGTTAAATATAAGCTAGGAAAACTTCTTGTTTCATAAAAATATAGTTTACATGATTTTAGGACTAGTTTTGCAATAGTTTTCATGCATAGGGGTATATATGGTAACTTTTTGAAAATACTAAGTCTAGGGACTATTTTTGACATTTCTTAGAAGTTATAACCTTAGGATGAAAGTTAATATAGTTATAAACTTATAAGGACTAGTTTTGTAAATGTTAGTAAGTTAAGGGTATAAATGGTAAATTATGAAAACATATAAGTCTAAGGGTCATTTCTGTCATTTCTCTAAAATATATAAGTATAGGGACTAAAATTGAATAATCTTGGAAGTTAATACTTAGTATATATAAGTATAGGGTAGATTTTGTAAATATATAAACTTGAAAGGTAAATAGTGTCAACCTATAAACTTAAAGGTTTAAATGAAGTATTTGCTTAATAAATAAAAGTAATATCTTTTTGTGTAATGTGTCACAATTATAGGGAGCTTCATGTGAGGGGTTTCATTTGTGTATTCGTTTTGACGAGTTTGTTGTGTTTACGACTTAAAGTGCCCTGGCTTTTCAAACGTTTAATACAATATGACCTCAGCATTATGATGGTCTGAACGGTGATACGTTATATTTAAATCTAATACTTAATAACTTAACACAATAGTAGGGAGCTTCGTGTGAGGAGTTATATACTTCTGAATTATGATGGCCCAACGATATTATGTTGGCAGCATAATACAATAGTAGGGAGCATCATGTGAGGAGTTATACTTCTGAATTACGATGGCCTGAACGGTGTTATGTTACAACTAAATCTAGAAACCCTAAGTGTAATTACTTGAGAAACCTAAAAACAATAACTAGGACTTGACATACACACACACCAAACACTACCCCTAGGATACATGAGTTAGCAGTCTAATCCCCGAGTCACTTTTCACATCAATCAGATTTCCCTAAGCCCAGGTGATGAGTGTGTAAATACTCATCATTTTTTGGTCAATCTGAACTGCCAAAACATCTAAAAACACTCAAATATGCATCAAAATACTAAAAATATCCCAAAATTGTGTTTTATATGTTTGAGATGCAAAATGAGTAAAAACAGATGAAAAACGAACAAAGATTGCATAATTGGCAGTTTCAGTCCCCCAACTTTCAAAATTTGTCAAACTTAGTCCCTAAGCATTTATTTTGGAAGATAAGTCAACCCAAGTCTTTTAAAAGTCAAATATTATCAAAAATGAGCCTTGGGTAAAAAGATTTGAAAATTTACAATTTTGGTCCCTGTAGTTTCTAAATTGGCAAAAATAGTCCATGGGTGTAAATTTTTGGAAATTATAAAATATGGTCTTGTGGTTACTCATCTTGGCATAATTGGTCCCTTGAAAAACTTTTGGAAAATCACATGGCAGCCCCTCAAATTTCAGACAATTGCAAAAATGGTCCTTGTGTCTTTCACTTATAAAACCAAACGAGCCCTTGTTTATTATTACCAAATCTACCACCCTTTATCCTACACTACCCAATCCATAAATAAACCAAATTCAAATCCCCCTAAGTCCATTACCACCCAGCCCAAACTCCCACTTCACGTTTAATAGTAAAACGTGCATCTTCTTTGACCACACAGTCAACGACTCACCCCCATTTAACCTGTCTTCAACCTCCCTATTACCCACCATATCAATGCCCCACTCAAATCCATCTCCTGCAACACTCCACCCCCTCCCAATACCTCAAAAGTATTAACCATTAACACTTTCCCCAACCCCTCACAACCTGTACCTAACCCCATGTGACATTCCCTCTACGCTGGCAATCCTCCAATATCCACAATTGATCAATGGTTGAAGATTAAAGAAGAAAGCACCAAGATGAGTGGAAGGCTTAGATTTATTTGAAGAAAGCACAAGGTCCAGCTCAGCTTCTATCTCACACAAAAAGCACAAACAGCAAGAAGAAGGAACCCAGTGGAACCCTAGCTCTTTCACTATAAATAGATTGGAATGTAAGCCATTGATGGGCAGTAGGTTTTAGTAGGTAGTAATTAGAAGTAAAGTTTTAGTTCTTAATTTAAGTTCTAATTATTGTATTGTCTCAGTTTTAAAGCTTTACTGTACTCAAGATTTTTAGTTTTTAGTAATACAAATTCAAATTTCTTTTAAAAAAAGTGCTTTTTAGCTTATTAAATACTGCTTACTTATGATTTAGTTTTGCTTATTTTTCTTATATTAGATTCAGTATATCATTTACCTCTCAAGTTTTAGCCTAACAATCTGTTTTTTTTTTTTTTTTTTTTTTTTTTTTTTTTTTTTTTTTTTTTTTTTTTTTTGAAACACAAACAGACAATCACATAGGGGTGTTTGGGTCAGGAGTTGTCTTTGAAGCTTTTTGGACCAAACAGTTGGTTCTTTTGATTTTTACTTTTCTGCCTATATTAGAACTGCTTATTAGAATGCTTATTTCCTACTCCATTTAGCTTTTTAGGATTAGTCTAAGTCCTTTGATAGATATTTAGCTTATTTGGATAGCTTGTTGCTTATTTGATGCTCCCTTGTCCTTAACAGCCAAGCTTATTTGGTGGCTTATTTTTGGCTTAAGATCAGCCCGTAGGCCTGCACATCAGTCCCTTATATCCCCCCATTAGCCACAGTAGAATTTAGCTTAGGATTTTGAGTAAACTAGTAGCTTGCAAGCCCATTTTCATCCTTTTGCACTTATTTTGAATAATTAATTTCATTTGGTAGCTTAATCTTGTGCCTGCATTTTTTTCCTTTAGCCCAAACCAGCCTTAGATCCTTAATTTTAATTCGTTCATTTCTTGTCCGCATGACCTAAAATTTGATACATAGCATATTTAGTAGCTTGTCTATTAGCTAGTATTTTTGTTTTATTTTTATTAATTTTCTTTAACAGCTTTTGAGTAGCACCAAAGTTGATCAGTTTACCATTTGTTTCCTTTTTTTTTGAACCATTTTCCTATGGCCATATCTTGCTCAGCTTGGGAGCTCAGGACTTGAAATTTGGAGTTTAGGATAGCTAGTTGTATTGATTAGTTGGAACCATTCTTATTACTTATTTACCAGCTTAATTTAGCCTCCAAATTAGCCCCCCTTTCCCATTGGCCTGTTGGATAGTAGTTTGCCCTGCATCAAATGGTTCTATTGTTAATAAGTCGTAAAAACCCTAAAAGTTCTCTCAAAAAGTGGCGACAAAAAAACCCACCCTCTATTCTAATCGTTTTATCCTAAAATCCTTCCAAATCCTTGATTTCTTCTATTAATCTGTTTAGGTTATTGATTATTATTCGTAATAATCACTTTCTTGATCAGATTCGTGGTTTTAATTAGGTTTTTGGAGATATTTTGTAAAATCGTTTTTTAGGGTTCTTTGTTGGCCGACTTGTGATCTTCAATCCTTAATCCTATCCAATCCTTACTTAAGTCGGTTTGTGATTCCATATTTATTTAAGGTTTTCAAAATCGATTTTATTTATTTTGGTTTGATTGAAATCGTTTTTCCCCTATTATTTTTAACTCGGTTTACTGATTTTTTAAAATCGGTTTTCACTGATTTACTTATATATAGGGTCGATCTCACACTTGTTGCATATTATTAATCACTCCTACGATTCTCTATTAGGGTTTCGTTTTAATTTATGCGCAAGTGCTGCTGGTGTTACGATTCCCATTTTAGGGTTTTGTTGCGCTTTTGATTCTGGTGCTGAATTCTATACTAAACTCGCTTAGGGTTTAGTTCTTTTGGATCGTGGTGGTGATTTTGGGCGTTATTGCTATTCAAATTCCATTTGGGGTTTGATAACTTCTGATTTGCAAGTAACCTGTTTTAGGTTTTCATTATTATACAAGTGCAATTAGGTGCTGCTGGAAGTTGATTGGTACGTGGGTTTTAGAGAGATGGAATCTGGTTCTTTGAATGTTAAAAAGCCGTCTAAGGCTAAGGGGTTGGCTACTAGGATTGGTAATATTGATGGTAAGATTCTAACTAATGCTAGTATGCCATTGAAGAATATATTGAAAAGTGCAGGTTTGGAAGGAAAAACGGGGACTTTTTCTCTCCCTAGGGATCATGGTCCCGTTGTTTCTGATCCGAAGTTTGCTTTACAACAAGAGGTACGTTTGGCTAGTTCTAAATATGATGTTCCTAAGTCTAGTAATGTGGTAGCTTCTGATTCGTTGGGGGCTGCAATGGTTGGTACGTCTAAGGATAATGGTGAAAGGCTAGCTGATGAGTGTAATATTGGAGGTTCTTGTGAGCCTAATGTACCTAGTGATTCACAATCTGGTGGAGTTGATGAGGCTACTAGGTCGGGTTCAAGAGTGGTTATTCCAATGGCCGTAGTTGATGATATGTGCTCTAAACTTACTAATTCATTATACGGTTATTTCATTGGTCTAAGAATTGCATTTCCTATTGTGGAAGACTATGTCAAGCATGCTTGGGCAAGGTTCGGCTTTGAACATGTTATATTGCGGAATGGTTTCTTCATTTTCAAGTTCTCTTCACATGAAGGTATGAATAAAGTTCTTAATGGTGGTCCTTGGTTTATTAGATCAACGCCTTTATTCTTACATATTTGGGTGCCTAATATGAGGCTTGAGAAGGAGAAGATTACTAAGGTACCGGTGTGGGTACGTATCCATAATATACCGTCCGTTGTATACTCTAAAGCCGGTATTAGTTTGATTGCAAAACAGTTGGGGCGGATAATACGGTTTGATGCGGGTACTAATGATATGTGTAAGAATCCTTGGGGACGTTATTCATATGCACGGGTACTTATTGAATTATCGGCTGATTTGGATGTTTTGGAATCAATTGAGGTTGCGATTCCTTTGCCTCAGGGTAAGGGTCATTACATGGAAGTTCTTGATGTTGAGTATGAATGGTGGCCATCTTGGTGTTCTAAGTGTGTTTGTTTCAATCATGATGATGATGCGTGTCCTCTTAGACATAAGCGGGTTACTAAGGATTCGACTCAACAAGATTTTGATGTCAAGCGTAAGGTTCACTCTACTAAGGCTGGTCATACTAGTGATAAGGGTAAGAAAGTGGCTTGGGGGGTTTCAACTAAGTCAAAACTTTCGTACCAACCTGTTTCTAAACCGGTTACCAAGAAGAAGAATCGAGGTACACAACCTGATGTGAGGGCTGATTTTAAGTCTAATAATGGTGATTCTTATTCGAGTGGTACACCTAATGATGCTTTGAAGAGTGATTTTGGGGCTGCTCCTGTTGAGGATGTACTTACTCAACTTGAGCAGATGGAACGTGTGGATGCTCATGCTTCTTTTGGGGGTGTGGAATCCGTGGGGTTAAGTGGTGTTAATGTGGTTCCATTGCATAGCACTACTGATGGTTTGTGGGAGCATGGTTCTCACAATGATGGTGCTTCTACAAGTGTGGCCTATTCTGATTTTGATAAGTCTAGCTCGTTGGCTACAAGTGATGTAGTGACGACTCCTAGGAAGAGGGTTACGTTTGCTGATGAAGCTGATGAAGATGATGAAGTTGATGAAGTCTATGAGAACTATGATGATATTGCAAATTATTCCAAGTTCAAGAATGGTTCTCCGAAAGATTTCCAGGTGCAAGGACGCAAGAAGAAATAGTTATCTTTATTTCTATTATTTTGTGATTTTTGCTTGTTAAGTTGCTTTTGTTTAGCATGTTTGTTCGGTCAGTTGCACATGTTGTGCATGTTAGTTTTAAGAATGGTTTGTCATTCTTAGATTCGTGTCTTGTAAGTGTCCTAAGGGACTGGGGGCGAGGGAAATCACCCTCATCATTTTGTACTTCAATGTTTTTGGATAATGAATTTTACCAGGGTGCAGGATTACTCCCATTTACCCACAAATGGTTCTGGCCAAGCAGTGGTTTAACAAGCTCATTTCTGAGCTTGTTTCTTGGACTTAGGATGTGAAATGTGGCTCTTTGAGAAGCCTGTAGTACTGGCTTGTAGGCTCTGTACAAATTTTTGTACTTAGGAACTTGACTGCTTAGCTTATGTGTCCATTCTAGGTGCCTATTTGAACTGACTTAGGCTGCAATCTCAGCCATATTGCTTAATCTATTATTTTTAGCTTTATACTTGTTAGCTTTTTGATTACTCTCAGTCTTATCAGCTTATCTAGGTTAGATTTTAATGTTTTGTAGCTTATTTGGTTCAGTTAGTAGCTTGTGTGAGCTTATTAAGCTTAACAGTTAAGCTTGTCGCTTGTTGCTAAGCTTTGCCCCAACTGTTAAGCTTAATAAGCAGTTCCAACTTATTTATCAGCTTTTCAGAAAAGTTTCTTTCACAAAAGATGTTTAACTTTGTTGGTTGAATCAGTTTAGAAAAGAAAATTTGAAAAAGAAAAATAATTGCAAAAAGTGGTGTTGCTAGTATTTGAACCCTGGTCACTACCTTCGCACCACACAGAACTCACAAACAACTCTTACCATCTGTGCTAGGATTGCTTCTTGCTGTCATTTGCTTTAGTTAATTATTTAATATAGTACTAGTGTTATTTGCTTATTATCATATTTAGTTTTAGGATTGCTTATTAGCTGCTTATTTCAACTGCTTTTTCTAGCTTTTTATTTTTCTTAGTTTAATTTTAGTATAATAGATTTACCAAAAAATTTCAGAATTTTCTAAATAGTTTTAATATTTGTAACTCCTTTATTTTATTATTTTAGTTTTTAAATTATTATAAAAAAATATTAAAGCCAAAAAAAAGTGTTTTTCTTTTTCTCAAAATTTTCTTTTGTCTTTTAGAAAGTAGTAAAATTAATTTCATGCCCTTAGGACTAGTGTAGCATTAAATTCACTTTTTCTTTTGCGCACTTACGTTTTTAACTAATTAACTTTTACGTTTTTGGTTTAGCTTACGTTTTAGGATTTCCAAATTCCCTATCATGTTTCCCGTAGTTTTTAGGTAGTTTTAAGATTTCCTTAGCATTTCATTGTTCATTTTCCCATTTAGGTTGCGTTTATTTCATTTTTCATTTGTTAATTGTTAGTTCTCGTAACTTTAACGTACCATAACACCAAATAACTCTCACAATCGAACTTACAAGCATTTTAATCTCCAAATCTCACACGATATCACCCATTCACACCTCGTTGGGACACGACCCGGGTAATTACTTACCCGGTATCACACACACACACACACACACACACACACACACACACACATATATATATATATATATATATATATATATATATATATATATATATATATATATATATATATATATATATATATATATATATAACGAGTTTTTGCAAGTTAAACTTTTCCTAAAGGTTAATTAGCAAATTCCACTCACGTTTACATTGTATTTATTTTGATACACGTTTCACACGCAATCACCAGGTGAGTTCATAGCCTCACTCTTTCTAAATGCTTTATAAACTCTGTGAGGGGATTACATGCTTACTTTTTCTTTAAATCGAATACAAGTCTTTTCCTTTGGTTATTGCACGAGTGTTACTTTCTGCCACCATTACATAACTAAAA
Organism: Artemisia argyi; assembly: GCA_030686995.1. Lineage (NCBI taxonomy): Eukaryota > Viridiplantae > Streptophyta > Magnoliopsida > Asterales > Asteraceae > Artemisia > Artemisia argyi. The sequence goes on along the minus strand of JARVZY010010998.1, from coordinate 14,503 downwards.
TTCATGAACCATAATCACTTGTGGGGGTACCCAAGTGAACACGAGTATAGTTGGTAGATCTATTGGAGTTTGACAACTCCCGTTGGTTTGCCCCAGCCGGGTACCAATAAGTACTATACTTGAAACCTCTAAGGATTGACTTTGGCAAGTTATCCTTCTCGTCCCCTCATGGTTGGTTTGCAGACTCCATGACTCGGACTGTTAATGTTCGGTTTCATGAGCTTAGTGCAATAACACTCTCTCCCTAGTATTGTACTGATCATACAATACTGACACAAACTGTTTAAATACGGTTTCTACCTACTTTCCATGGGTGTATAACAACGTAGCCCGTGCTTTATTAAACTCGTATTCAACTATTTTTAACTAAAACCTATGAATATCACTCAACCTTTGGGTTGACTCTTTAAGCATGTATCCTAGGTAACTGAACAACTTATGGCACGGAGTGGCACTGGACTTGGAGGACTTTCAAACTGGTTATCATTCAAACACAACATTTCAAACTTAGATTCACGGGACCTCTTCTTAATAAAAACTCTGATATTTTAATGAATGATAACTCATTTTATAAAACGTCTCTTTTCAAGTCGTTTTCTATTATTGTGACTATGATTCCATAAGGTAATACCCCGGACCTAACTTCCGCTGTAGTCTGTGAAAATGGGGGTGTTACATGACTCTCTTTGTCAAAATCATCATAGGTGACACTGTCGTGCCCTCACTCTTGAGAAATTTGCTCAAATTCTTGGTCTTCCGTGTCATGGGAAACGTGCCTACACCGAAGGGTGGTCACTTAGATCTCTTAGAAATCACCCAGAAATGTTGGGTCCATACCTGATGTGCGTGCATATATCGTTGTTTGTATGGATTATTCTTATCAAGTTTTAAATTTATATTTAGCCGACTTAACCTATAACACACACTAACGAGTGTGTACAAATAGGATCATAAGTAGGACTAAAAAGGTTGACAAGTTAGTGTACTTAATACGTAGTCATTCACAAACACCTTTCTCTCCTCCAAATACAACTAAGTCCCTAAGGATAGCTCAGTTGGTTTAGCATAGTTGTACTTAAGCTTAGCTTAAGTTTAGTGAGGAGAATTACCATACTTGTCATTCAATCTCAAGTGTTGTTCCATAAACACTTGGGTATAATTCTTTGTCAATTGCAAATAGAATTAAACATTGAAAAAACCTTGTGTCTTTAACTTTACGTTTTTCCTTTAACAAAGTATTTTATATGCATTACTTAACCATGGAACATGATTAGTTTAACGTCTTAGTTATTACTAACTGTGTAAGGGAACAACAGTTTAATATGGATCTTATGACCATTTTTATCAATGTGAGGCTACAAAATCATGTTATGTATTCGGGTATAAATACCCCAACCCTCACACAATGTGAGGGTGTGACACTATATTATGTATAACGAGATTCATCCCATTTCTCTTTCTTTCTCTCTTTAAAACTATGTGTGTTCACCTCTCTTTATCTCTCTAGATTAATCATAGTTAAACATTAATTATATGACATCAATTGGTATTAAGAGAAAGTATATGATAAATTAAGAGATTGAAGTGTAATCATTTAGTTTAAATCATCATTAGTGCAACTTTTAGCTATTTTTTAGCTTAAGTGTCACATATTTTACTTAAAAACATACTTGCGTCAAAAATTTTGGTCTAATCATTTCTAGTGGTTGAAACCAAAAGTTTTTGTTGTAAAGCTTCCTAGCGATTAATCTTAAGTTTCTATCGGTTTAGAATTGCAATCGTGGTTTGATTTCAAGTTTTGAATAAATTTATGCTCGTTTTTGAAAGTTGATATTGGGTCCCCATGAGTTTCTTTGAATATCTCGTTACATTTTTCTTGAAGACCTCGGTACTTTTGGTTCGGGGGTTTACTCACAAGGTTAGTCCTAAACTAGGGTTTCTCCTACGAGATTGCTTTGTTACGGGGTTAGGGTAAAAGCTTTGAATTTACGAGATTGTCACTTTTATTAAGTCACAAAATCATCATATTGTTTAGTAATGAGGTTGCATAACGAGATTGTTATTTTTATTAAGTTACGAAGTCGTGATTATAGTCAAGTTACAAGGTTAGTAATATTATTTTGTTACGATATTCACAGTTTAGTTACTTTCACGAGATTGGTATTTTACTTTTACTCACAATATTGGTGGTTATGAGATTGACCTTATCGTACTCTTAGTTACGGGATTGGTTATTGTTTAAGTGTTATGAGGTTGAGTTACGAGATTATATTTACAAATATCATGAGATTGTTCTTATCATCTAACAAGGTTTGATTACGAGATTGATTACTCACTTTAGCTACGAAATCCATCACGAAATTAGGTTTTTACGAGATTCATTGTTACTTATTTTAATCACGACTTTGTTAGTGCCATTATTGTGTTTATAGATCCATTTGCTTACCTTAGTCATGAGATTAACCATTTCACGATATTGATAAAGAGATAATTAAAACACTGCAATTTTTCACTTAATCATACATCATATTAGAGATCCATAATTCAAATTGTCAACTTAAAGAGATGCCTTAGCTTTGGAAGTGATGCAAGGCCTCCTATGTTGTATCGAGGAAATTATGCTCAATGGTCTTCACGTTACATGAATCATATCATGGGTTTCAAAGCAATCTATCAAGCAAGGACTCATGAAAGATACTGATGATCCCGCCAACCCTAGTCAGACAAGGCTTCAAGAAGAAGATTTGGACTCAAGTGAATTGGCTCAGTATGAGCCTGATATTCGTGCAAAGAATCTCTTACTATTTGGATTGAGTGATGAGATCTACAATGCAATAGATAATAATCAAACATCTCATGGCCTGTGGAAAGCTTTGGAAAAGTTGATGCAAGGAGCTAACGTTGGAGCAAAAACTCAACAAACTCTTACTCTGTGGAACTACCAATCCTTTAAAGCTAAACCCGATGAAACCATTTAAGAATCATACCATTTTACCAAACTCATCAATGAAACAAATCTTCATAACCTGAAACGAACAAACATTAATCACAACACCATGTTTCTCACAAATCTACAACCATATGGAGACGCTTTACAATCTCAATCAGACATAATCAAGATCTCACCAAGCTGTTTGATATTTTGAAGCATAACCAAAAAGAAGTTAATAACATCAAAGAAGAAACAAAGAATAAAGAGAATCATGTATAACAACATCCAGTTAGTGATCCTCTTGCACTTGTAACATTACACCAACCAAGAAACACACATGGCTCTCTCATGTATTATATTACGTCTAGTTTTAATTTCATATTTGCTGACTTTGCTATTAGACTAATACTAACAGGCAGTGTAGCTGGTCAATCCCAGATAGTTTGGTAAGTACGGGTCGTTTCCAACGAGTAGATAAACTTAAATGCTAACATATTGAATTTCTACAGATTTAGAGGGGGTTTTGGTTTGAGATGAATTAAACGATAAGTAAAATTTACTGTATACATAGGGGAGTTGCATATATATTCAGCGAAACTAAAATATTTGCATATTTTCTCAAAATACAAGTTTTTTAATACATAATATATGATATTGTTTAAGATGCACAAATATCCAAACACTAGGTATTTTTATGTAATTGAACCTTCTATTTAAGTATGTCAACAAATAGTTTTCACTTGTTCGCTTCATTTTCCTCTAATGAATTGATTTCTTAATCTACCGGCTTGAATATAATAAAACACTTAGTTCATAGTTTAAGGGGAGCAAATTAACCACTTTGTTCATGAGCTACTCGGGCCCTGCTTGTTAAAAACTCGAGCTCGAGCTACACTAGTTGAGCATGCGCTAAAAAATCCTAATGAGCTTATACGTATATATGATACATATATACGAGTGTGCTCGAGTAGTCAAGTAGATTTCCGAATCGAGTTTGAAAGTTTCATAATTTGACTTATGAGATTGCCCCATACTTAATTACTATTGCTATACAAAGTAGTATGTATACAAAGTGAGTCAAGTCAAACTTGTTTGATGATCTATTAACCTCGATTAACCTTGAGTCAAGTTTGAATTTTGATATATGAGTTGAGCTCGAGGTTAAAATTTAAAACTTAGAAGCTAAGAAAAAAATAATACTCCCTCCGTCTAAAAATATTGTCCATATTTCTTTTTAGAGATGCCTCAAATTAATTGTTCATTTTCCTTTTTAAATAAAAAGTAGAGAATAAAGTAAAGGATGAGAGGTTAAAAACTAAATTGGCCCCACTTTTATTAAACTAATGGGCTGTTTATTTTTTTGTTAGCTAGGGGAAAATGGGTCCCACATTTCATTGCATCATCTTAATGGGGAGAGACTTATATTTCACACTCTCCACATATAGATGAGATAGTGGAATTAGTGGGCCCAAATAGGAAAAATAGTAATATTAAATACATGGGTCCCATGTTCCTTCCAGTAAGAGAGAAAAAAAAAAAAGAGAAAAGTTCAAAATACATCCCTGTGGTTTGGCATTTGCTTGCTTTACATCCTTTTTCTTTTTTTGACTCAAAAATCATCCCTGTGGTATTAAAGTTGGCACAAAACCATCCCTCTGTTAGTAATATCAGTTAATAAGGACTAACGATGCAAATTATTTTCCGTTATCGCCTAACAAGAGTTAAAATATTTGCATCGTTAGTCCTCATTGAGTTAAAATATTTGCATCGTTAGTCCTCATTGACTATAGAGTTAAAATATTTGCATCGTTAGTCCTCATTGAGTTAAAAAATTTGCATCGTTAGTCCTCATTGAGTTAAAATATTTGCATCGTTACCATCGCCACCATCCACCACCGCCACCCACCACCACCACCACCCACCACCACCACCGCCACCCACCACCGCCACCGCCACCCACCTCTACCCACCACCTCCACCTACCACCACCACCACCCACTACCGCCACCACCACCCACCGCTGCCACCACCAATACCCACCACCGCCACCCACCACTACCCACCAACGCCGACACCACCCACTGCCGCCACCCACCACCCACCACCTCCACCCACCGCCACCCACCACCACCACTCATCACCGTCACCACCACCCACTACCACCCACCACCTCCACCCACCACCACCCACCGTCGCCATGAACACCACCGCCGCCATCACCCATCGCCACAACCACCCACCACCCATCGCCACCACCACCCACCACCGCCGCCGCCCACCACCTCCACCCACCACCGCCACCACCACCACCATACACTGAACGAATATTATAAGTGGTGGTGGTGGTGGCGGTGGTGGCGACAGTGGTGGTGGCGATGGGTGGTGGTGGCGGGCAGCGGCGGTGGTTGGTGGTGATGGGTGGAGGTGGTTGGTGGTGGTGGTGGAGGTGCAATTTTAGGCTAAAATCTTGCGCGTTTTGATGTAAAACATTATTCCAGACAACTTTTGTGTTTCACACTTTTGATGATTCGGACCAGAAACGGGTCAAAATCGTGAATTAAAATCGATTCAGAAACATTTTAACTCATAAAAACGTGAGAAAAACGGAAGAAACGGATAAAAACATGAGAAAAATGGATTAAAACGCATAAAGACGGACGAAAACTGATAAAAACATGAGAAAAACGGACGAAAACGGATAAAAACGGACGAAAACGTAAGAGGACAAACGATGCAAATATTTTAACTCAATAAGGACTAACGATGCAAATATTTTAACTTTATAGTCAATGAGGACTAACGATACAAATATTTTAACTCTATAGTCAATGAGGACTAACGATGCAAATATTTTAACTCAATGAGGACTAACGATGCAAATATTTTAACTCTTATTAGGAGATAACGGAAAATAATTTGCATAGTTAGTCCTCATTAACTGATATTACTAACGGAGGGATGGTTTTGTGCCAACTTTAATACCATAGGGATGATTTTTGAGTCAAAAAAAGAAAAAGGATGTAAAGTGAGCATAGATCAAACCACAAGGATGTATTTTTGACTTTTAAAAAAAAAGAAAAAAAAAAAGAAAAGAAAAAAAAGGGAAAGCTAAGTGTATAATTTAAAATTTCTGTTAAGTATGGTTATACCCCTCTCTTTCTCCTTGATAATTTCCACAAAATAAACTGAAAAAACCAGATGCTTTCTATTTCTGGATCCATCACATTCCGGATCTCTTATTCCTTCAATATTTTAATCACCAAGGTAACAACTTCAGATTCCCTTTTTTTCATATTTAATTGATCTTACTTATATATCATAGTCATTTTCCCCGATTATGTCATATTAGGGTTTCAATTGGTTGATCATTTATCCGTTACGATAGTCGAATAATACAGCTATATACATTATAGAGAGAGATAAGCAATGTTGAAGATTATTAAGGGAATGAAAAAAGGTTCGAAACCAGAAGTTATCGAACCGCCACCTGGACCTAACGGTCCATCTGATGTAACTGTTAACCATGCCTCTCGTTCTGCTATACCGCCTGCCACAGCTCAACTAACTAAGGCGATAAGCAGAACAACGCCTCACACTAGTGTCATTGAGGTTACACCAATGTTGAAAGACGTACCTATATCCGAACGCCACGTTTTGTTTATCAAGAAAGTTAATATGTGTTCCGTTTCTTTTGACTTCTCTGACGCGTTGAAGAAAGTTGGTGAGAAGGAGATTAAGCGCCAGAATTTGCAGGAGCTTGTGGAGCTCGTTCAGTCAGGGTCGAGTAAAATGAACGAGATTATGCAGGAAGAGATGGTGGGGATGATCTCGGTTAATATTTGTAGGTCTTTGCCTCCGGCTGCTTTTGAGAATACTGGTGCGGTTGATGGTGATCCTGAGGAAGATGATATGTATTTGGAACCGTCGTGGCCGCATTTGCAGTTAGTGTATGAGTTGCTTTTGAGATATGTGGTTTCACCTGACACTGATACGAAAGTTGCTAAAAGGTTTATTGATCATTCGTTTGTGTTGAGTTTGCTTGACGTGTTTGATTCGGAAGATCCACGTGAACGAGAGTATTTGAAGACTATACTTCATCGTGTGTATGGGAAGTTTATGGTTCATCGTCCTTTTATAAGGAATGCGATAACAAATGTTTTTTATAGGTTTATATTTGAAACCGAGAGACATCCGGGGCTTGGTGAATTGTTGGAGATACTTGGGAGTATAATAAACGGGTTTGCGGTACCAATTAAAGAAGAGCATAAACTGTTTCTTGTGCGGGTTCTTATACCGCTTCATAAGGCTAAGTTTATTAATTATTATCATCAGCAGTTGTCGTACTGTGTGACACAGTTTGTCGAAAAGGATTATAAAATGGCTGATTTGGTTATAAGAGGGTTATTGAAATATTGGCCCGTTACTAATTGTTCGAAGGAGATTCTCTTTCTTGGAGAGTTGGAAGAAATTTTGGATGCAACGCAACCTGAAGAGTTTCGACGTTGCATGGTTCCTCTTTTTCAACGGGTTGGAGGGTGCATTAATAGCCCCAATTTCCAGGTCCGTTATTACTCTAACCTAATTAGTTTATGGTATTTGGCTTTGGTTTTGTGTTACCATTGCATGTTTAATGGCTTTGATTTGTCGTTACTCGTTACTAGCTGTTAGTGGGTGTTTATCTTGATATACAATTTGTTTTTGCTGATCCAAATTGTTTCTGTTGAAAGTGTTAATTAAATTGAAATGCAAATAGTAGGCAGTAGATGATACCTGATGCTATAAGTTGATCTCTCTTCCTTGCAGCAGCATAACCCAATCCAATAGCATATGTTTATATTGCTCTAGATTTATAAAAATTTGGGAATTACTTATTGGGACAACAGGTTCCCTTAATCACTACTCTATGGTTCCAGTAAACACATCTATGAATTAGTACTCGTTTAATGCAGACACACATATGCAAAGCGTTTTGCATTTGTAATATTACAGGGGGCGCCTTTTTCTCTATTACAAGTATACAACCATAGATGTCCATATTATGATCCTTTACCACAACAACCCATAATGCACACATAAGCTTACCTGATACTTGTATGATTTTGCCTAATTGTTCATAAAATATTTTTTATCATTTTCTCTTTTTGTTGAGGTGTAAACTAATATAAACATTCTTTGAATATATGAAGTTCTGTAAAATCTATGAAATACTAGACCAGAATTGCAAATGTGATTTGAACTACAAGTTTGTTCTATTGATTTAACATAATATTTACATAAAATAAGAAAAGGTAAATAGAGGTGGGAAGTGAAACGATTGTTAGAAGTACGGAATTAAGTAATTGGCGTAAATAAACCAAAATCTACTCAGTGGAGCTGTAGGAAATGAATCCATTGTTGAGGATATGTTGTGGGCTTTTCTACCCCTTGAAACAATATTAAAAGGAATTTTAAGCATTAGTACATGATTTATAACCTCTGAAGGGCTAGAAACTATGATGTATGAAGATATGAACCCCAAGTGTGTCACCAAACTAAAGCTTACTTGGATATATTCGGAGTATGGAATCATTCAGATGGAAAGCTTGTTATCGTTTTTAAATAATCATCCAACAAATCAGGGCCTGTACACAACTTGTAATATATGTGTGCTTCTATTTTCATGATAGCATATTGCATGGAGTCATGGCATGAAAGATGGATGGTATGTATTGGTTGGAGGAACTTCTAGTGCAGCCGTGGACTATGTCGATCACACGCTGGCATTGGCTGAATTGCCTAGCCTCATGTGTGTTCTTTGTTTTGTCTGCACAATTTGCATTTGTGTTGCTATTGTTCGTATGCGTTTGTGTGACACATACCCATGCTTACATCTGTTCTGAGTGCCATTTTCTAACAAGGAAAGGCAACATATGAGTTTAGACAGCACATGAAATTAGCTTTCTAGGTTAAGACTGTTATGGTCAGACTACATAAAAGTTAAAACCTCATGCGTGTGATTTGTTTTGTCTGCAAAATTTGCATTTATGTTGCTATTGTTCGTGTGATCACATACCCATGCTTACATCTGTTCTGAGTGCCTTTTTCTAACAAGGAAAGGCAACATATGAGTTTAGACAGCACATGAAATTAGTTTTCTAGGTTAAGACTGCTATGGTCAGACTACATAAAAGTTAAAAGCACAACATATTCTAACTACAAGTTTGTGCTTATGTTACTTTAATGCAATAACTGTCTGTGATCTCTCTTTTATTTGTTACTCAGCATTGCAACGAAAAGAGTATTAATTTAAAGCTTATCTTGTAGGTTGCGGAACGCGCACTCTTCTATTGGAACAATGAACACATAGTGGACTTGATTGCACAGAATCGAGACATCATTTTACCCATCATCTTTGAACCTTTAGAGAAGAACATCCAGGGTCACTGGAACCAAGCTATCAATGGATTGACTGGCAATGTGAGAAAAATGTTCATCGACATGGATGCTGAGCTCTTTGAGGAATGCAGTAATAAGTTTTTGGAAAAACAAGCCATAGTTAACGAAATGCTTGAGCAACGTGAGTTGAATTGGCAAAAACTTGAGTCAGTTGCATCAGAAGCAGGAGGAGATGATATGGTTATCGTCAATTAATATCGTCAATTAATAAGGCACTGAAGAAAACTAAACACTCATATTTAAGTTTTACCCATTCTCCCATCATTTATTATTTATTTCCACTTGCGTTGTCGAAGTTTTTAGGCCATCAACTTAACAGAGGCTGTATCGTAACACTCCCTGATTCTTGTTCCTTCCCAACATTTTAAAGGGCGGTACAGTATCTTCTTCAGTCATTCTCCTACAGTCTGAACAGAGCACAACAGTTTGCTCTTGTTTTCCGTTTTTTCACTATAGAGTATTATATGCTGTTATGATTGTTGATATTATTTATTATTGGGTTAATAATACGTAAAAGTCGTCATGAAATCATGATGTTACCATCATAGTGAGGTATTCTGCAGAATTGTTTAACTCCTTATTGTAGTCAAATAAACCACATGTTGTTTTCATGTGAATATAAATTACTACTGATAGCTTCTTGGGTTCCAGTTTACCATGATTATTTCGAAGTTCTGTTTGCACTCATTTGTTTTATTGCGTTCAGTTGGCACTTGGCAGATGTAGGCAAGTTATCAAATCATGAAACTTCTTTTCTTTTTCATTTAATATCCTTCATATTTACATAGAATCTGCCATTTCCTTTCTAAATAGCAACTGTAATGAAACTAGTACATTGGAGTCAGGAACTCAGGGTCATGTGCAGTGATAATACTAGTAGTGAAGAAAGAATGATGGTGGTTGGTATTGATGAGTGTGCCATTGTATGAATACTGCCAGATCCACCTGAAATTCTTCTGCTGCCAGGACCACCACAGTAAGGTATTATACCGGGCCCACAACCTTGTAGCACCACTGGTGGTGGTGATCCTGACCCAAACCCACCTCCTGGGAACATCCCCGGATCACCACCATCTTGTGTGATTCCAGGAATACAGCCACTTTGTGTGTTTCGCTGCAGAAAGCAACCTGGTGGTGTGGTCCCGTAAGGATTGCCACCTTGTGGTATAGTACCTGGAAGGTAGCCGTAGCCCCCACCATCAGGTGGTGGTATGATTCCCGGAGGGAAGTTGGCGCCACCTGGTTGACCATCTACCGGGGGTGTAATCACCGGAGGACCGCCATCAGGCGGTGTAGTCCCAGGGGGGATATTGTTACCTACATTGCTGCGTAATAACAGAACATATCAAATCACGTGGACTCTTGAGGACACTGTAAAACATGGAAAAAATCTGACAATTAACTCACCTTGGAACACCTAAGAGGACACCGGCATGCATAGTTAGTTGGTTTATCTGGTAAGCCGACATTGGAGGAACACTAGAAGCCTTGTCATACTGAACACTAATTTCTGCACCCGAGGGCACAAAAAATGCACCATTAACCATCAAATCCCCTTCAGTTCTCCAATTCCATCCCTTCCATTCATCATCATTCGCTTCCATTCTCTTCGTCACCTATACATACACCACTGTAAGCAACTGTATACGTTTCTATATTGTGCATTAAGCCATTATGTACCTCTTTGTGAGAATTGGCAACAAAGCGATTGCCCTGACTATTGATAGTGGGAGCAGCACTCCCACCAATGGCATACAACTGCCATTCAGTATAGTCGTTGTTTACAACATGGAAATAACCATGGCGGCACCTCGGCATTCTCTCTACTAGCCCTTTCCCAAAGTGATTGAATGCTACAGTCACCTATGCAAATGATGCCATTATGTATTCATATTTTCATAGATAATAATTTAATTTATTTAAGGTAATGCATGTTAGGGGCTTACCTGCATACCAGCATCAGCTAAGAAGTCATCAGAATGGCCCAACAACATGACCTTATCATGTTCTGTGAAATAGGAATTGCTTACTGTCACGGCTGTGGACCCCTCCGTGATATCCACCAATCCGTCTGTACACCTGGCAAAAGAACAATGGTCAATCCACAAATTCCTTACCCCCCTGATAGTCAGTCCATCACCGTCTGATTTTCCTTTGCCCACAATGTCTGTAGGACTCACCCGAAGGTTAGCCTTCCCGGAGGGCTCACAATCGTGAATGTAGAGACCATGAATGATTATATTACCGACATTTTCAATCACAATGCACCCTTTCCCTGTCACGTGAACAATCGCTCCACGGCCATCAACGGTTTTTGAGCTACTGACAATGAGCTGATTTTTAAGATTGATGTGCATGTCTTTGGCGAATATGATCCAAAGAGGCTCAGCCTGTATGACAGCATGCCTTAGTGTTCCTGGTTGCGGGTTTTCAGGGTCTCCATCAGATGAATCACTAACAACATATATTCGACCTCCTTTGCCACCCATTGCACCCTGACCAAATCCAATAGCGCAATCTGCTAGACGTTGACGGTCATTGGCCCAATTTGGGTCACACCTCCAACAATCATCAACTGGATTTCCTGTCTGACAAGGAGCCTGATCTTTTGATTGATCGAATGTTGGATCTGTTTCAAGTAATCGTCTTCTGGAGGTTATTGAATCATTCACTTTCCTGTAAAATGCAGAACACATGAAAAATGAGCAACTAAAAACAGAGTATAAAACACAAAACAGAACAAAAAAAACATAAACTTTTCTTGACACCCATAGAAAAGATAGAGAAACCCAGATTAGATAATCTCCCAATAAGCATAACCCATATGGAAACTTCCTTAAAATGCACATTTCAGCTGTCATACAACCATGTCAGGTCGAGTGTGGCATGGATAAAGCTACAGCTTTTTTGAGTTTCTTGAAAAAAGAAATGGATCCCACATGGTAAAATGTACGAATGAGCATAACCCAGATGGGATTTTTGTTGAATCCTACGTTCGGATAGTGAATCAAAATGTGTATGAATGTGTATACCTTTGTAGTTGCAGAACAATGGCTTCAGGGTCAGGGTGTTGATGAGGCAGAGAAGCACATGTACTAATAATAATAATGAAAGATAGAGAAGTTAAAAACATGTAGATGAAGAGATTAGTGTATTCATTTAGAGCCATTTCATTTATGGATTAAGGCTTCATATGGTAAGAATGCTTATTTATATAACAAAGATAACAAAAAAGCAAAGTTAAAAAATTTAAGTTTATTGAAAGACATAAATGTTGGTTTCATATTAGGGTTTATCCACGAGGTTTTGATTAATTGAATTACAAGTAAAGTAATAAAGATTTTGTAGCATGATAAAAGTTAATTAAGAGATAAAAATCTCTTTCCCATGCCTGATTTTCCTTCATAAATATTTAACATGCTTATCTTGTTAATTAAATATTCTTATTTTGGAGGGAAAATTACAAATGTGAATGGGATTGATATCAGGATTGATACATTGTGAGAATCTTTTTGTCTCTCTTCTTTTACATTTGGATTCAATAATGCCATATCCGCCTTGTTTTCCATTCATATATGATTATGTTTTTATGTGTCATTTTCTTCTAGTGGAACAATTTCTTATCTGAGTTTATATTCTTATAAAAAATAAAAATCACATATGCACTATCTATACTACTATATAATATATTTTGGACTATTCTATAATTAGAAATGCTTAAAATTCAGACTCTTACTTGCTTATTATGAAAGGATTTCAAAATTAATTGGTTAAAAAGCAGGTTTGTTAGGAAGTTGCTTAGAAAGCAAGTTAAGAAGCAGGTTGGTTATTCAAACTAAAATTATTTGGCTTAACCATCTCTATCATTTCTACTTATAAATCATAAAGACAACTAAATGTGTAACCGAATAACGTAAAATATAGTCAAAGGTACCAGCCGCCGCATTGCGCGGGTACCGTTCTAGTAATATATATATATATATACTAGAAAGGTGCCCGCGCGATGCGGGGGGCGGATTATTAGGGTGAAGAGGAGGGAGGTGGGGTGGTGGAAAGTGGTTGTTGGGGTGGTTGTTGAGGTTGTTATAAATTGTTGGGGGTGATTGTTAGGAGTGATTGTTTCTATAATTAGTAAGTAAAAATCTGAATTTTTAAGCCTTTCTAATTATAGAATAGTCCCAAATACATTATATAGTAGTATAGATATACATATACATATATATATATATATATATATATATATATATATATATATATATATATATATATATATATATATATATATAGGCAAAGGATCACGTGCGGATGGTTTTTTTTAGTGCGGATGGATCTGGACCGCCCATTCCAGAATCTGATCTTGACTTTTTGTAAAAAAGTCAAGATCTGACGCTAATATCACGGTATCAATTGATCATGAAAACGATTTTTTTGATTTTTTTCCTTCTCAGCGATCCTTACTCTAGTTGTGTTCTTTTATTTTTTTATTTTTTCAGATTTTTCTGAGCACTTTTTTTCTTTTTTGATTATGAGTGCTAATGTGATATTAACGATATTATGAGTGCTACCGTGATATTAAGCTTTTTTACATGTAAAAATGAACCGTGATATTAAAAACCCATGATAGTTACTGTGATATTATAAAACCAACGTAATATTAAGCTTTTTTACATGTAAAAATGAACCGTGATATTACGATATTAAGAAAAAGTTAAAGTGATATTAAAAAAAATTAACTTTGATATTAAGAAAGCATGATAGTTACGGCGATATTAACAATTTTTATTAAGAAAAAGTTTTTACGATATTAAAAAAGTTATTGTGATATTAAATTTTTTATTAAAAAAAAGTTTTCAGAATCTGATTTTGACTTTTTTACAAAAGTCAAGATCTGATCAAGATCAGATCTTGACTTTTGTAAAAAAGTCAAAATCAGATTCTGATATCACAATACCTTTAACGATGAAAACGATTTTTTTTTTGAAATTTTTTTCAGCGATTCTTAATTATTTGTTGTCCTCTTTATTTTTTTAATTTTTTCAGATTTTTTTGAATTTTTTTCAGAAAAAAAGCTAATACGATAGTAACGATCTTAAAAAAAGACGGGATATTTACGATATTGCCACTCCGCCTTTTTCA
>JARVZY010010997.1:0-21718 GCA_030686995.1 Artemisia argyi | reverse complement strand
TAATACAAACGGACCCTTTTTACACTAAAACAAAACCTAAACTAAATAACCCACCAAATCCAGTCCACCCACCTTATAACTCCAGGCCCATACCTTAGCCCACCCAAACTCCCAAACCGTTCTAAATAATCACCCAGGTTTGACCCGCGTTGACTCCCTCCTTCCACCTCCCAACTTGCCTGCAATCCTCACCAAACACACAACCTCCCCCCTCCTCTTTTCAGCCAAACCCACTCCTTGTCTCCTCCACTAGTACTACCTTCCAAAACTTCTTAATTGAGCTCAAAACCCTCACAAGTAATCCCCTAGCTGCCAAAACCTCTTTTCCCGCCAAAATGGGGAATTGAGTAAAAGTGATCCATTTTAATATTTTATTGCTGGGAGAGATTCATGGGACCCACAAGAACCTGTTTGAAGGCTATAAATGGAGAAGGAAGCAGTGGTGAAAAGTAGTTAGTATAACTTAGTATGATTTAGTATAATTTAGCTTGTAATAGTTAATTTTCAAAGTCCAGTGTAACTTAAGCTTGTAATCTTAACTTTTCTAAGTGTATTTTAACTTTGATTTAATCATCAAATTCAGTTTCTAAGTCCAATTCAGTTTGTGCTTTATTTTCTTGCAAAAATCTCATGTAACTTTAATATTGCTGAAAAGTTGTTGTTTAATGGTATTTTAAGCTCACATGAATCACTAATAAGCTTTCATAAGCTTCCTGAGCATCCTAATCAGTAATTATTCAAAGTAAAAAAAAAAATAATAAGAATACAAGAAAAATTATGGGAAAATCAAAAAGTACCTATGAAGCAGATTGATGCATTGGAGCAAGGAACTTTTGGAATGCCATGGGTATATTAGTGCTCTGTGGAGAGCTATAGGTTGTTCTCTGGTTTTGATTCACTCAGTTCTTGGCTTTGGACTTTTGTAAGAACACATTTCCTCATTTCTTTTTGAATAATCTGTGTCATATACTTACTATTGTTATTTGTTAAGTAAAATTGCTTATTTATGTTAATTAAAGCTCTGCAAGGCTTAAGTTGTTGATTAAAAGGTTTGGTTTGGTTAATAGCTTTGATAATCTTTGAAATCTGCTCAAAAAGGGGTGTTTGGATTAGCATAGTACACTGAGATCCTGTTGTCATTTGATTGTGTTTTGCTGAGAACAAGTGACCACAGTCCTAAGTAGGCTATTTAAAGCCCAACATCAAAGTTTCATTAAGCTTTGGTCAAAATCAACCATCACACACTCCCACAGTTAACTGTTGGGAGCTTGTGATTCAAAACCAATTTGTTTTCATGCACAAGTAGGTAATCTAGCCCTAGGCAATCATATTATAGCTTAATATAACTTAAATAACCAGTAAAATAGGATCTAAGTTCACAAAAGTCAAATATTAAGTTTTACCATAAAAAGTCAAAAGCAGTCTATTGGATTTTGAGCAATTTTTGGAGGCCTGCAACTTATTTGATTTAAGGTTCTAGGATCTGATATTTGGCATGCTTACTCTCTACCACTTGGTTGATTTTTGAGAATTTTCAGAGATTTTTGTGATTTTATTTGAGGGCCCCACAGCCCTTTGAAGTAGGCTGCAGGGCAACACCCCTGCTCTGCACATCAGACTCCTCATCACCACCACCACTTTGGTGGTGGTTTGTGGTCACTACAGTGGTCCATACCACTTGATTTTAGTTCCCCTCAACCCCCCTCCTACCAGGGAGTGTTTTTGAACCCTTTGTTTGACCCCTAAGTCTGTGGACCCCACCTGAAATTGACCCTTAACCTTGTCCCATAATCTGCTCAGTTAACAATAAGCTTGTGCTTATTTTTGATCTTTTTGGCTTATTCAGGCCAATCCTTTGCTCAAAAGTTGCTTATTATTGTTCAAGAGACTCAGAGAAACCAAATTTGTTCAGTGTGGACCCCACACCTCACCATTTGAGCTAAAAATACTCCACAGTCAACAAAAGTCAACTGTGGGTGTAATAAGCACTTCCATTGCTTATTCCTTGGGTTAAAACAAAAGTGTTTTTGTTAAAGTTAGTTGTTTTTAGTTTATTATTAGTTTAGAAAAAGAAAAAAAATCCAAAAAACCAATTTTAAAAATAGTGATAGCTTCTATTTAATAGGATTTATCAATTTATTTTTCTTTTTAATTTATTTCTAAGTAATATATCACTTTTATATTTTTAGAAATTATATTTTAGGTTAAAATAATTTTACAAATTTTTCCAGATTTTTATTTTGTCTTTTAGTGGTATTTCTAATTAATTTTAGTTTAATTTAGTTTTAATTAATATTAATCAATTAAATAGCATAATTAGTTTTTATATAGTATAACCTAGTTTTTACAATTTTTATAGCTTTTATTTTAGTTAAAACATTTTTATAAATTTTTCTAGAATTTTTACTGTTCATTTAATAGTTTTCATAATTTAAAATAGTTTAATTAGATATTAATTAATAAATAGTATAATAATTAGTTAATTAGTTTAAAAATACATAAAGTTAACTTTTTATAATTTTTTAGGATTCCCATGATGGTTAATTAGATTTATAAAATTTTTCTTAATTTTCTAAGTCTTTTTAGTATTTTTAATAATTCTAATTAGTTTAATTAGTATTAAATAGATAATTAGTAATTAATTAATAATAAATAATTAAGTAGTGTAAAAATAATTTTTATTTTTCTTAAAATCTTCTTTTATTATTAGGATTGTAAAAATATCAAATTTACACTTTTAACCCTTCCCGTCCTTCAGTTGTACTTTTTGTTTTGTGCGTCTGTATACGTTTTTTAATTAAAACGTACGTTTTTAGTTTTTAGCTCAAATCTTCGTAATCTAAATTCCCGTAATCAATCACGTAGCTTTCCTAAGCTATATTTGTTAATAATTTCCAAATAATTCTGATCATAACCTTTTCCTGTGAATAATTACCCGATCACAAATACGCTAAAGTTACAATTCACACTTCAACGGGACTTAACGACCTGGTGATACCTTATATTACCCGGAGTATTGACCTAGGCTATTTGACTTTGTTGACCATTATTTGGTTAATATAATTTAGGTGGTTCGGGCTCAATCAAAATTTGGCGCCGCTGCCGGGGAAGTGTGCGCGTTTCTATAGCGTTATTTGAGATTAGTGTTATCTCACCTCACTCACTGTATAAATACCACCACTTGTGTATATTTTCATAATCAAAATACAAAAAAAGTCATTAACACTTTTCCTAAAGTGTTAAAACACCAAAAAAAAATTAAAAAAACAACAAAACAAATCGTAACGTTTTCTGATTCGGTTTTCTTTTAAGGTGATTCTTGAAGAGAAACGATTTTGGTAAACGAAACGATACCAAAAATATTCTCCAAAAGTTTTTAAACCCATACACAAAAACACAAAAACATCCGTCTTTTCTTGTGAATAATAATTCTACATAAAAATAAACTGTCGAAAACCAAGACAGAACACCTTCCAACTGGGGGTGTGAACAAATAAGTTCCCAAACCAAAAAGATTAAAACTTGCCTTTGTATCCTTGTGTGTGGTGTACCTTTTCTAAAGAAGCCACTCACTTGTGATTATTGGTTTAAGTTCACTGTGGTTTTGTCTCGACTTTGTTTTGATTGATTTTTGTTCCTAGTGCATGCGCACTCATTCTTCTAGGTCTACTAGCCCATTACGTAAGCTTGTACGAAAACCTAGAAGACCTCGTAGACGTTCAGCACCAACAGTCGGATCTGAGATCCGTACTGTTGCCACACCCACTATAACGGGACTTAACGACCTGGTGATACCTTATATTACCCGGAGTATTGACCTAGGCTATTTGACTTTGTTGACCATTATTTGGTTAATATAAGTTAGGTGGTTCGGGCTCAATCAGTGGGTCGGGTCTTTACCCACTGTCAGCTCACTCTACAGCTCGTTTCATGGAGCACAAGTAGTTGTACTATATATACCCTCTCCCACCCAAGAGAGAAGGTTGGACCTTTTACTCTAATCTAATATCTCTTTGTTTCTCTCTCTAAAAAGGCTCCCAACTCTCTACTCTTCCTCTCTCTAACATCTCTCTAGTTTTCTTCATCTATTCGATCCATTATACACAAAACCATACGTGTTTAAGATTATGAGTATCCTACAGAGTAATAAAGATTTTTTTTTGTACGCTACGTCGAAGTGATATTTGTGGCAAGTATAATACATTATTAAAAAATTTTCCCTAAAATAAAACGTCCATAATAAACAACCCTTAAACTTGCCTACAAACTTCAAAACTAGCCGAAGTGGCTCCATTGCGGCACAAGGAACACTCACTTTGCTGAAACTCTTCCACTGCGGCGGCCCTGGGTTTTGGGGGGCAAAGCAACTCTCTTGCAGTACCCTTGGATGTTGAGGGGCAAAGCAACACCATTTTCTTGGTCTTTTTCGCCTGTAACGAGCTTGTTGCTTCTCGTAACCTTCCGCAAGTTCTTCTATCTGATCCTTGTCCTCATAATAACAACATAACTTTCGTTGTTTGTGAGAAAGAATCAAATGTACACTATAGACAAGTCTCACTTCTTTCTTTTACGTATACGGCCTTTTTTAGGTTTATCTCTTGTAAATATAAACATATGAGTCAAATGGTGTGAAATTACACTAATTTGACAAAGCAAATGACATAAAAAGTTGATTAAATTATAGACAATCTTAAACCAAGGTAATCAAATAATCTTTTTTTCGTATTCAATTTCTTGTCTATCTAATTTAGGAAGTTTCTATACTTCTAATTAAATATTTAATTGTTAAGTTTCATCATTTATGCAAGAACGCTCACTAATTCACGGCAAAATATAGAGTTGTATTACAGAAAGATTAATGAGCTTATTCATGTTTTCCCAAATTATTTTGTCACTACTATATTGTATAAATAAGTTTGATCGAGTTTACTGTATTATTATTACTTGAATTAAGACCCACTGACTCTTATAACATGTTATAGCTGAGACTGAGAATGGTGTTTTTCATTATTTATGTTATAAGAAGGTTATAGAATAAAAACTGACATGCCGACATTTATTAAATGCATCATAACTTAATGCATCATCTCTTTTCTTAGCAAAACTCAAAAATTAATACTAGTAGGGGTAATATTTATAAGGGGGGAATTACATATGTCAGTAAGAAAACTTCAAAAGTTAAATATTTCCTCAAAGGGTTAATGGCATTAATAGAAGCATACTTTCTCATTTGTTCACAAATTAGATATGAACAAAAAAAAAATACAACAATACCCATCAAACTTTCAAAATTTTTTTCATTATCATATGTTTTAGAATCATCTCTTTGCACTTAGAGCCATCTCTTTGCACCGTTAGTCCTTTTGACTAACGACCGTTTCTAATTAACTCAAAAATATATTTTCTTTTTCACATTATATGTTTTCGTCTGTTTTTTTACGCTTTTGTCCGATTTTACACGTTTCCATATGTTTTTTACGTTTTCATCCGTTTTTTGTTTATTTTTATACGTTTTGATCCGTTTTTACACGTTTTGATCCCAATTCTACAAATTTTCGTTTGGTTTTACACGATCTCGCCTGTTTTTACACGTTTTCGTCCAGTTTTAGACGTTTTGATTTGTTTTTACACGTTTTCGTTCGGTTTTACACGATTTCGTCTGTTTTACACGTTTTCGTCCGGTTTAAATGTTTGATTCTTTTTTACACGTGTTCATTCGTTTTTACACTTTTCGTTCGAATTTAAAAGATTTCGTCCTTTTTTACATGAATTCGTCCTTTTATTACGTTTTCGTTCGTTTTTACATGTTTTGATCAGATTCTACACGTTTTCGTCCGTTTTCACGTTTTCATTCTTTTTTGCATGTTTTTGTCTGGTTTTACACGTTTTCGTTCGATTTTTAACGTTTTTCGTACGTTTTTACATGTTTTTCATCCTATTTTACATGCTTTCATCCATTTCATCCATTTTTACACGTTTTCGTTCGATTTTCACACGATTTAGTGTTTTTTTTACGTTTTTGTGTGTTTTTACACGTGCAAAAATGAACGAAAACAAGTAAAAATGGATGAAAATATGTAAAAATGGATAAAAACGTGTAAAACCGGACGATAACGTGTAAATATGGACGAAAACTTGTAAAGGCGGATCAAAACATGTAAAATCAGGCGAAAACGTGTAAAAATGAACGAAAACATGTAAAAATGGACGAAAACATGTAAAAGGGGATCAAAACGTATAAAAACAAACGAAAACGTGTAAAAAGAAACAGATATATAAAAAAACGGATGAAATCGTGTAAAAGCGAGCGAAAACATAAAAAATGGACGAAAACATGTAAAAACAGATAAAAACTTAAAAAAACGGACGAAATCGTGTAAAAACAGACAAAAAAGTAAAAAAAAAAATGGACGAAATCTTGTAAAAACGGACGAAAACGTGTAAAATCGGACGAGAATTTGAAAAACGGACGAAATCGTGTAAAATTTGACGAAAACGTGTGAAAAAACGGACGAAAACGTGCAACAACAAACAAAAACGTGTAAAAACGGATCAAAACGTATAATAACAAACGAAAATGTGTAAAAACGTATGAAAACGTAAAAAATGGACAAAAGCATATAATGTAAAAAAGAAAACATAGTTTTGAGTTAATTAGAAATGGTCGTTAGTCAAAAGGACTAACGGTGCAAAAAGACGGCTCTAAGCACAAAGAGTGAAAGAGATGATTCTAAAACGTATGATAATGAAACAAAATTTGAAAGTTGGATGGGTATTGTTGTATTTTTTTTTTTGTTCGTATCTAATATGTGAACAAATAAGAAAGTACGTGTCATTAACCTTTCCTCAAAGCACAAGTTATCGATGCATGATATACAATGCTATTAAAGCATATTTTCGGAATTTTATGTAAATGCCCTTATTTATAATTACTAGACGAGTACCCGTGCATAGCAACGGGATTTTATAGCGACAGATCGTTTAGTGATAAAAAAAGTTTTTGGGTTATAAACGAACAATAATAAAAGTTTGAAGATTTAGAGATTAAACATAATGTTTTGAAACCCGGTTCGACCCGTTCTGGACGAAAAATGGGTCGATTTAAATCGAGTGAACCCGACGGGTTGGGTCGAAAACGGGTCAAATTAAACCGGGTCAACCCGCCCGGTTTGAAGCGTCCCAGGTCAACCCGGTTTTCGATGTTTATTAATAGTTTCATTTTGAAATATATGTTTTCATATGGCTTTTATTAGTTAGACGAACTGGTGGCGACACCGGTTCCCGGTTGAACCCGTTAGTCCGGTCCAGTTTTCAAAACTATATGTACCATCAACTTGTTAGCTTGTATGAAGCTTTGTGTGTTTTATTAATTTGTATAATGTGTAAAATAACATTAGTTAGTATGTTAATTATTTTATATTTAGATTATGTTGTATCTTGTTTAAATAGTACATTGTGAAAATTTTATTATACTTTTTAGTAAGGGGTGTTTTAATTGGTCATTTTTAATTTGATATATATGCTTTTAATTGGTTGTACAATGTGAATAAATTATTGTACTTTAAAGTTATGGGATGTTTTAATAATAGTATCAATTATACTATGCATTTCTCTCACAGTTGACTTTCAATATTTCACTTTTCAAAATTTGACCATACATTTTTTATAGCGACAAATAGTTTATTCATCAAAAAAAGTTTATAAGTTATAAATGAAAAATAATAAAAGTTTGAATATTTAAAAATTAAACATAATGTCTTGAAACCGGGTTCGACTCGGGTGGTTCAACCGGGTGAACCATTCCGGTCGAAAAATTGGTTGATTTAAACCGGGTCAACTTGCTAGGTTGAGTTGAAAACGGGTCAAATTAAACCGGTTCAACCATCTGGTTTGAAGCGTCCCGGGTCAACCCGGTTTGTGATTTGTATTAATTGGTTGTATTTAATTTGGTAGATATGTTTTTAATTGGTTGTACAATGTGAATAAATTATTATACTTTTAAGTAATGGGGTGTTTTAATAAGAGTATTAATTAATTTCCTTTAATAAGATTTTTCAAGATTTTCACTTTTCAAGATTGACCATTTTTTCAAGATTGATCATTTTTCCTTTATATGTAGTATAGAATAGACGAGTACCCGTGCATAGCAACGGGATATTATAGCGACAAATAGTTTATTGATAAAAAAAAAGTTTATAGGTTATAAATGAGAAATAATAAAAGTTTGAAGATTTGGGAATTAAACATAATGTTTTGAAACCCGGTTCGACCCGGGTGGTTCAACCGGTTGAACCGTTCCGGTCGAAAAATTGGTCGATTTAAACCGGGTCAACATGCTAGGTTGGGTCGAAAACGGGTCAAATTAAACTGGTTCAACCCTTCGGGTTTGAAGCGTCCCGGGTCAACCCGGTTTGTGATCTGTATTAATTGTTTTAATTTGTTATATTTAATTTTGTAGATATGTTTTGAAATCCGGTTCGACCCGGGTGGTTCAACTAGTTGAACCGTTCCGGTCGAAAAATTGGTTGATTTAAACCGGGTCAATTTGCTAGGTTGGGTCGAAAATGGGTCAAATTAAACCAATCCAACCCGTCCGGTTTGAAGCGTCCCGGGTCAACCCTGTTTGTGATTTGTATTAATTGTTTTAATTGGTTGTATTTAATTTGCTAGATATGTTTTGAAACTCGATTCGACCCGGGTGGTTCAACCGGTTAAACCGTTCCGGTCAAATTTTTGGTCGATTTAAACCGGGTCAACTTGCTAGTTTGGGTCAAAAACGGGTCAAATTAAACCGGTTCAACCCGTTGGGTTTGAAGCGTCCCGGGTCAACCCGGTTTGTGATTTGTATTAATTGTTTTAATTGGTTGTACAATGTGTATAAATCATTGTACTTTTAAGTAATGGGATGTTTTAATAAGAGTATTAATTATATTTCATAATTTCCTTATATACATTTTTCAACATTTCACATTTCACTTTTCTTGACTTTTCCACTTTCACCTTTGATCATTTTTGCTTTATTGGTAGTATAGATATTAAACTGTCGCCCCTGTGATAAACCCTGACACACAAAAACACAAAAACCCTGCATCACCTTACACACACACAAACACTTTCTGCAGGTGAAAAAACAAACAAAAATGAACCAAACAACAAACTACATTCCACCCCACTTACTCAACCTCCGAATCAAACACGCCATGTCATCACCACCACCACATTTCACCATCCAGTCACTCATCATCCAGAACCAGTACCTTTCCCAACAATGCTCCAAGACGAGAAACGAGCTGGATGTAGCTCAGGAGGAGCTCCGCCACCTCACCATGGTCGCCGGAGGAGCTGAAGCGGCGGCGCGTGTGGTGCACGCGCGGTGGGTGAAGATGGAGAGTGAGGTGAAGGCTGTTGAGGAGATGAGAGGTGAGCTGGAGGAGAAGTTGGGGGATGTGGAGGAGCTGAAGAAGGAGGTTGTGGAGAAGTGGAGGAAGGTTTGGGAGATGGAGGTGGAGATGGATGTGGATGTGGAGGCGCGGAAGGTGGAGGGTGTGAAAGGGGAGATTGAGAGGTTGCGGGAGGAGATTCGAAGAGGAAGGTAGTCATTTTGAGTGTTTTCCGCGTTTTATTTACTAGTGATTATGTGATATGAAAGGGTGTTTGTTTCGGCTTATGGCTTATTTGGTTTTTGGCTTATGTTACGTAAGCTCACTTTTTGTGGCTTATTTTGAAACTTTTCGACTCACATAAGTTCATTATGACATAATAAACTTATATAAGCCTAAAAGTTTCAAAAAAAAAAAAAAAAAAAAAAAAAAAAAAAAAAAAAAGTGAGATGAAACATAAGCCACAAGCCGGCTATATAAGCCGAAACAAACACCCCCGAAATACTCCGTACTTTCTATAAAAAAAATAGTTATGAATGAACGGGGGTAGGAGACATTTAAATAGTGGCAGTATCCGAGTTTTTGGAGGACCTGAGCGGAAACTTAAGTGAGGCTTATGAAATGGGTAAACGGATGAGGTTTTCCCTGTGGAAGTTACTCGGAGAGGGCGATCATTTTTTACCCAGATGTAAGCGGCCTCACCAGGTTAACCCCGGGACCGTTTTTGACCCTTCCCTGGCCACCCCAAATGCACACACCTAGCGAGATTTGAACCCTTGACCTCTTGTGAGCAAGGACATACCGCTAGGCCATTTGGTGATGGTTAAGTGAGGCTTATGAATAAATGCTAAATAAAAAGTGTCATATTTTTTTAAAAAATATATACATCAAAAGAATACAACGAGATTCGATTTGTTTAGGTTTGTGGGTGTGATAATGAGATAATTTATTGCTCTGAGTGTTTGGAAATTCTGACTGTTTAACGATTTATCATTTATGTGTCAATTTTAGATTGCTCTTATAAATAATTTGATAATGAGCTTCAATTTGTTGCGATTACTTTTAAACTGATTACCGTAAATGGTTAAGAAGTATCACTGTAGCCAAACAGTTGGAAATGGTTGCCTGTGGTTTGAAAACATAATTATCAGTCTCACTTGTAAGACGTAATGACAAACGTCCCGTTAAACCATAATGATGTTGATTCTTTTTGAGGGTCAAACTGAGCTTTTTTGAGGTCTGTTTTTAGTAATTCTGCCATTTATCTGTAGCGTGGATGTCTGTTGGTGTTTTAACCCTGTATTTCTGATTAGAGATGATTATTTGCCTATTTGGACTGATGCTTACATTAGGAAATGTTTTACTTAAAGCTTCTGTGTAGTTAATGAGTAAGCGGTCTTTTTGATACCTTAGGGTGAACGATAACTAAAGTCAATATAATGGTGTTGGATTACTGTTGATCTAGAATAGGTCATAACGCATAAAAGTTTAATGGTTTCTGTATTCTGAATAATTGGTACTACATGGTTTTAGAATTTGTCTAGATTCTTTCAGAAATGTGCGCAATGAGATTAGAGGTGTCTGCAATTTCTATATTGGATGAGTTGATGAAGCAAAGCCATGTGCAATGTAACATGTTTGAGGTCACTCAAGCTTGTTAAGTGATGTCAAATTGACCAGGAATGTGAGAAAATGACTTTTGAACCCAAATCAAGGAATATATCTTAAGGTTGAATTGTTTCTTGAAGAATAGTTTGAATTAGAATCTCAAAGGGATTATTTTTTGGTTTTAAGTCTTAAATACATAGGATGACGTTACTTATGGAAGGGTGCCATGTTCATATCGGGTGCATATAGTATGTGATACTCATCCGATACACGTTTATCTAATTTATCTTTTTATATGATGAACCAAGCTAATAACGATATGGTTGACAATGGTGTTAGGTGGCAGAGGTGGTGATGATGATTGGTAAGATCATAATATTATCTTGATGTAATCATGATTGTTGCTAGACTTTGACTTTCATTGCCTGTGATATAGTTCTTTAAATTGGTATTCATTAAGATGTTCCTTTTCATAAAAATTGGTTGATTAGTAATTGGTATATGTTTAAATATCTCCCTGTTTTCTTTGTTAATTTATCTTTTTCCTTATAGAGCATATAATACACGATTTGTATGCGTGATGGTGAATTTGTGGAGGGTGTCTATCCATGCTTGAAAAGCATTGTAAATTGTATATGTTTGCACAAACAAAATTGAAGTGTTTGGCCTAGAGGGTAAAAAATACTACCAGTAACTAGCGAATTCGCGTGGTCTTAGATTCTGGTGATTTGGTAGGAGATACTAGTCATCGCTTCATATTGTATTGTGCATGTGTAGTTTGGACAATATGTAATACTAGCAGGATAAAGATTAAAGTACAAATTTGGGCAATTTCCATCATGCATTAGTTTTTTTTGAAATACAGTCAGTTTATTTGTGTGATTTTGAGTTTTGATCTTCGGAAACAATCGTGGATGCAGGGCAGCAATTGAGCATGAGAAAAGGGTGTATGCCTGTAACATTGAAGTTAGCAAAGCAATGGAGAAGTGCAAAACCGATTTGGCCGAAAAACTCAAGAAGCTGAGAGTGGAAGTGGTTGATGCAGCCAAAAGAGCAAGGGCGGCAGCTGCAGTAGAAGGAGCTTTATATTTAGGCAATTTAGTATTCTAACTATTTTCTTTCGTTTTATAACTTTATTAAGGGTCGATTAGTAAAACTTGAAATTGAATTGTTCAAAACAGGAAATGAATGTCGGAATTCTGAGATGGGTAACCCTGCCATGGCTGCAGCAAACCCAGGTAGTCGACTTTTTTAGATTGGTTTCCTTCCCTTTCCTGAGATGTACTTATATTTGACTATCAAATTGTGTTTGAATGTGTTAAAACAGGAACATGATGTTGAAATCCTGAGATAGGGTCACACTATGCTATTTTGAGGTATGTGATGAATAACTTTCTACTTCCTTTCCAATGCTTCGCGTAAATTGTGTTTCAATTTCACTTCTATACAGGGACGGAACTTGAACACTCTTGGTGGGGGGTCAACTTGAAAAGTATTTATTGGCCGATATACACTATGCTGAAATTTTTGTATTAAAAATTACTAAAACCATATATAAAAAGGTATAAAATGTACATAAGGTCAATTTTTTTATTTATTTATTTTTTATTTATTTATTTATTTTTTTTTGGGGGGGGGGGGGGGGGGGGGGGCGCAGGCCCCCTCGGTCCCTTCTAAGTTCCGTCCATGCTTCTATATAACACTAAATGTGTTGGACACGGCACATATTGTTTTTTGCATATGGGTCAGTTTGTCAAACTATAATAGTCATTCGTTTTGGGAGAGTAACTAAAGATTCCTTGTGCTATTGCTGATTCTAAAAAGGTATCATTTCCAAATAGCACCTGCTATTCACAGAATAAATAAAATTATTTCTTGTCATATATAATATATTTACATAACTCAATTAAGCACAACAAATTAGGGGATGACTTGCACCTTGCAAAGTTGCAAGTGATGAGATAATTGGGTATATATATGTGCATAGGTTAAACTTATTGTATTGTAAAATTTTTCATGGTGGATCTACAGGTAAATCCAGATTGAGCTATTCTAGTACAAATCTATTTCCGTATTCAAAGTTTTTTTTTTTTTTTTTTTTTTTTTTTTTTTTTTGGTTAACCATGGTTTTGACCTTTTGGCCGATTAATCCATGGGATTTGAACCCACCGCCACACAGACTCAAACCGGGTAAAGCCCTCCCTTTTCAGGAGGTTGGCGTGGCCACTTGAGAGTTTTTTTAAGCGTACTTAAGCATGAAGGGTTTTTTTTTTTTTTTTAAGGTTGATATGCATCTGATACCAGGTCTGCTTTGTCTTTGTTTTCCAGGTTAAAGGCTAAGTTGATCCTAATATCACTTTTGAAGAATAGTTAATGGTTGGTGATCATATTACAAAAATTACCGTATAGCTAATGGTTGGTGATCATATTACAAAATATACCGTAGATACATATGGATACAATCTGATCTCTAAATTCAAGTTTGAGGGCCTAGAAATTTTGTGAACTAAAAAAATGAAGCAGAATTTTTGATTTTGGGATTAAGTTAGGCAACACATGTGTCTTGATGCTTATGGCTTAAGAATATTTAATGACAGGTGTGTGATAATACGTTTAGATACTTGGGGAAGGTACAGTTTGTTTGATTAGGAAGCTGGTTCAAACTGATCTAATCAGTTTATGGTTTGTATTTGGTTGTACTGATGAGATTGAATTTTTCTCGCATTAACCGGCTTTAGTAGGTCAAAAATTACTTATGTGACGCTTTCCAATAGTTTGCATTGTAAATAATTTACATTCTAAACACATCCCTTAGGGCTGTTAACACATAATTCCCAAAAGATTGTCTTAACTAAATTTTCAGGAATTAGTGGTGAACAACAACCATAAGGGCTATTGTTAGCAAAACCCAAATAATAAAACAAGAAGTAGGTAGTATATCTTTGCCTATCTTTATATCTTACTCTTGTTTTCTCAAAACAACCTATATACCAACACAATAATAAAAACTGCCAAACCGTTCAAAAGCTTGAGAACTCCTAAGCCAGAATTCTAAGACAACATAGGCAGAGAAGATATATGAAGATAAGGGTGCATGCAAACTTATCCCAATTGTTGATGTGTTTATTGGTGAATCGTTAGGATTGGTTTTGTTAGTGGCCTGATTGTAGTCTGTAGGACATGAGGATAAGCATTAAGTAGTTCAAAATAGAAAAAGTGCTCAAACGAGCAAGGGCTAACGTGAATATCGAATAGTAACACATAACTCATTTGGTCAATTAACGTTACTTTTAAACACATAGCACACCCGCGCACGCGCGGGATTTTTTCTAATTTTTTAAATAATGTATTTTTATCTATTAAAAAACAAATAATTTAATTTTTGTTTTTTTATTTATGATTTTTAGTTTTGTATTATATGACGAAGAGAGCTTGACTATGTGTAACTATATCTGATTGATCAAGTCTTATTTCTTGATACAACCTCCATTCTTATAGAGTGTCGGTGAGGTCCTCATATTCTGACAATGACAACCAGTAATTTACAACATGTTTACATTGAGATTGTCTAAAGATGAGAGTTGACTTTAAGCATAATATTGTATGTTTTCATTAAGTAACACATATAACCCAAATTATGAACATACAAATCCAATAGGACTACAGGAAGATAAAAATTACGTTGCCAAAATTTTTTATCTTAAGATCAAAAACTAAAACTTTAAAATACAAGTTATTTAAACACACTTTTTTATTAAAATAGTGCGGAAGCTTGAATATCTTACAATGATTATGGTGAGAGGTTTTTAGGTGGGTGATCGATGATTCATACAACGAAATAGAAACGCCTTTTATAGGCAAACATGCTAGGGAATATGTTGTGGCATCTAGCATATTTCATGCGCCATTATTGACTATACAAAAGCTCTTGATACTTCTGACATAGTAGTACAATAATTAATACCATTATTAAAAGTAGATGCGGCACTTTTGACTACATGATGCCTGAGCTTTATCACATGTGAGCCCTTCTGGCGTGGGGAAGTTATTCATGGGACGATTCAATTTTGCTAATAGCAAGCAATAATCATCCCACCCGGGTTAACCCAGTGCTCGACTCCTCAAGAATCAAGATCAACTACCTAAGATATATTGGTATTTCAATATTTAACACACTAAAATAGCCGACTCCAAATTCAAAATCACCCAAGGGATGCTCAGAGACTCTTTTTACTCGTTGATTTGTTTCTTACAAGCACAAGGTCCAAACATTAGCCTAGAGCAAATTGATCACGTTCTACAAATACGTAGTACTTAGAAGATCTAAACAGTGTGACAAGCACAGTAAAATCGTTGCCAATTATATATACTTGTGGATTAGTTAGTATCTGTTGATTTGAAATTTGAAGCCTGTTTGTATAAAGACTTGAGAGGCATCTTTTCAAACTAAACCCACAAAAGCAACAAGAGTTGATTCCTTCGGAGAGAACACACACAAAAAGAAAACTATTTGAATTATAGGTACCGATGTTAAATTTGTTATATCATGCTTTTTACGCATACATTCTACTTAATCACAGTGCATTTGCTACATTTCATAATTCTCAGTATTAGATCAAGATGTTGAGCTTAATTTTAGCGCTTGTTTCAGCAGTCAATAATTCTTGAGCTCCTTCCCCTCCCTGAATCATCACAAAAGAAAACAAAAAGCATACGACAGTATATTGGCATACTTTCTACTTCAACCTCCCATCTCTTGCAGTCGATATAGAGCTTATAAAGATATTAAAAAGAATTAAAAAGCACAATAGAGATGCAGTCGACCGCCCACAGATAAAACAGAGGTTTACAGTGCACCAATCTTGATACGTCAATGTGAAAACTAAAACCTCAAGTGCAAAACATCAAGTCAACAACAGCAAAAAGAATCCACCACAAGACCAGGCCTCGGTCCTTGAACCATCTCAAGACGCTAATTTATGGAATGAGCACAATTCAGTCGCAAGGGCCCAAAAGGGACAACATTTTACAGCACAAGACTATGAAACAGATCCAGCAGAATCAGTTTTTTGACAAAATTTACTCTTACCTAATGTCATTAGTAATGATAAGGGTTAAGATGCCTGTGTATCTAGTAATAATTGATTATTCAAAAACAACACTCACCTGAAAATCTCAACCTACCTTATAGAAGCATTTGGTGTACATATATCATCCACTTGGCACTCGCCTCTATAAAAACATTAACACGATTTAGAATAATCCCAACTCAAAAAACACGATATAAGAAAGAGGAGAAAAGGGGCAAGTTGATAACCTACCTCTTAATCTCCTGACAAGGGAACAATCCCCCACAATGGACTACAATAAAAGCTTTTTTCTTGTTCACAGTTTTACTAATCATAAGGCTCGGTGAACATCATCAGTATGGACGAGAGCGGTTTCCGCCATGAGAATTCCTATCGGGCCCACCATCTCTGTAGTTGTCTCTGCGTCTATCACCACCACCACCATAGCCGCCGCCACCTCTTCCACCACCGCCGCTGTAGCACAAAAAGCCAATGTTAGTACAGTTACACAATATCAGCAAACAACTGAAAGCCCAATTATCCTGTTCTATTTTTGCTTAGCATGGGAAAACACACACACACACACACACACACACACACAAGAAAGGTCAGGAACACATAAAGACACAAGTTTCCTTCAATTTCTTTCCATGTCACTCCCTTCTCTCCATTTTTTATTACTCAACAACAAATAGATAGAATTCCTACAACTTAAGTGTATCTGAATCAAACATTTGTGTCCTCAAAGTGGGGAGTTTAGAAGTGACATGCAAAGCAGAATACTATAGCTATTCATCACTAACATGTTTGGTAGTGATCGTCAACGCATAACCAGAGTGACACCGCTAATCAACAGAATAACAGAGCAGTAAAATAATTTTAAAGCGGGCAATGGTTAGCAAAAAAAACATATAGCACAACTTAACTCTTGGAATCACTAGCCCAAGATTTCACTCATATCTTCCACAATCTAAAACCAGCCCAAGATTTCAACAAACTTCCTAAAAGCATCTAAAACTGCTAAATATTCATGAAGTCCCTAGTCTTACTCCAATAAACACAAATTTACAGCAACAACTTCGAAGTGACAGACAATTGACAAGATTGCTGATGCACAATGTAACTTGAAAGACACTGGTATTATTAAGAATTAAAAGATTATGAGCTCCTGCAATCACTTTATCTACATAAGATGCTCTTTATGATCTCTATTTCTCTACCATGTGAACAAAAAACTCTTCAAAACCAGATAGAAAATAAACTCTTTTGATTAAACTTCCCACTGCTTCAAACTAATTATACACAGATTCCACATAATGTAAAGAATATTGAATCTTAGTAAGCAAATACAGAAAACTTGAATTTGTCAGAAAGTTGCAACTTAAAATATAAGAAACTATCAGCCAACGCGTAAATGAAACATATAACCCTTAGAGCCTATTGA
Source organism: Artemisia argyi (assembly GCA_030686995.1). Classification (NCBI taxonomy): domain Eukaryota; kingdom Viridiplantae; phylum Streptophyta; class Magnoliopsida; order Asterales; family Asteraceae; genus Artemisia; species Artemisia argyi. The sequence continues at coordinate 4,217 of JARVZY010010997.1, read as the reverse complement.
CTTGCTGAAGTCCTACCAAGGATACCAAGTAACTGACATTACAATAAGTGTCTATTCCTAAATAGATGACCAAGCTAACAATATAAACAACAAAACAAGGAGTTGCAACCACCATTTCCATATCATATAACTAAAATTTCCATCAATTACTATAGCATGCTTTTAGCAGACACAAAGTCGGCAATCACCATGAAAAGTCTCACTGGAAAACTATAAACATCAATGCAAGAGAAAAAAACATTTGGCTGTAAACATTTTATTAAGAACAATGAACCTCTGGCTAAAACGTACAGAAAGATTAAAGTCCACAACATGCCACGAAATAACCTCTTAAAAAAAAGTCAAACTGGACAACAATACATACCCAGAAACACATTTAATGTTGTGTCATTGTTTATTCTATAGATCTATGTATCCACCAAAAGATTCCATTTGATGATCAGTAGCAGTAATAAATGCAACTCAACTTAAAGCAATATTGCATACAAGTCAATAATATACTCAAAAGATTTAGAATGGAATATGATACAGGATTCATTTAAGACATATTTATCAAAATGAAAAGTATAATAGAGCAGAGTATTGGTTTCATATACATGCAACTAACTATAACTGCATATCAGAAAACAAATGAACCGATGTGAAAGCATTCTGATTAAACACAGTTCATGAAATAACATATCAATGCACATAAGAAGTTAATCCACATACCCTTGCCCGTATGCAGGAGGAGGCCTTGGAGCAGATTTCTCAGCCATTCCAACACTAATTTTATGACCTCTCAGCTCATAATCTGATGAAGATAAACACAATTAGATGTACCCGTAGAAGGATAGATATGCAATAACATAATCTAGAGACCCAAAAAAAGTATACCATTGAAGAATCCGCCAGCAGAATGAGCTGCAGAAGGATCCTCATAGACCAAAACACCATCTCCTTTGTTTTTTCCTGAATCATCGGTGTATAGCTTAATGTTGTAGGGCCACTGATCCTTGTACCCTCTCTTCTGCTTGATTCTCGCAACCTACAGAGAACATATAAATGCAATCATCATTTATCAGATAAAAATAGATCATTGTAAAACAGATTATTAACTGATAATAAAAGATTTATGATGAACTGTATTTACTTGTCCAATTCCTCCAAATAGCTCTCTCAATTCATCAATAGTCACATCCGGAGGCAAATTTGATATGTATATTCGTGCATTGTCACAGGATAAGCCACAGGTTTCATCACATTGCTTGACCTTCGCAGGTGCTTCAGCAGGAGCACCACCATAACCACCTTGACTCTGTGGAGCAGGAGCACTACCATAACCACCTTGACCCTGTGGAGCAGGAGCACCATATCCACCAGTTGAGCCACCCCGAGCACCACCACGGTTATCAGGCAAAGAATCACCAGCATAACCAGTAGCACCACCACCATAGGATGGTGGATATGAGGTTGGTCCACCATTGTAGCTTGCAGGAGGAGGAACAGCATCGGTCCCATAAGACGGATTAGCCCCGTAAGAGCTAGGTGGCTGCGGGTAACTACTATCAGATCCCCCATAGGCAGTTGCAGCACCCTGCCCATAACCACCACTGTCTCTTCCTTGGTTGCCTCCATACGAACCACTACCTCTACTTCCTCCACCACTCCCACCATCATAGCTACTCCTACCTCCTCTATCACCCCCATATCCCCCACCAGCACTGCCACCCTTATTGTAGCCGCCACCATCACTGCGTCCACTCCCTCCTCTATTATAACTGCCACCATCATTGCGGCCACGATCACCACCACCAGCAGCAGCCGCGCCAGCAGGGTTGGCGGTATGACATTTGTTACATTCAGTTCTCCACGAAAAATTTGAATTGCCGCAGCTGCAATTACAACATGAGAGTCAATTTGTCAATAACATTCATCTAGCTTCTTTTAATCAGAAAGGTAAGTTTCTTCTCAGCACCATATGTTTCAAACAGAAATTTACAGCACAGGAGTCCAAAACATAAAACTGGCATATAATACAGCTGATCAAAATCAGTAGAACGCTTACACAGTGTGGTCTGTTTTACACATAAGCACACTGCATATAACCACCAAATAGATCAATTTAAAAACATACCAAGGCACCAAAACTCTACTGAACTCACATATTATATAGCACAAATTTATAGGTTAATAGAGCTTCCACAGTTGGGAGACGCCAAGTCATCTCTAACAAACCAAAAAAAATACTAGAAAGACAACAAAAAAAAAAAAAAAAAAAAAAAAAAACGTAAATCTATTGCCCATAACATAAAAGAATTAGTTAAGCTGACACACCAAGAGAGAAAGGTTTAACAGCAAGCTATGATCAAAACAAAAGTGCAATACGAAGAATGCCGTGATAAACATTATAATCTTCAACACTTCTAAAATACATGTCACATCAAGAGAGAAAGGTCTAGCAGCAAGATATGATCGAAACAAAAGTGCAATACGAAGAATGCCGTGATAAACATTATAATCTTCAACACTTCTAAAATACATGTCATATCTATAGACTTGATTAGCATAACTAGTATATAACAACAATATTTCAAATCAGTTAACAACAAAAACAGTTGGGAGTGCGTTTAGTTGGAGAAAATTTCTTAATATTCCATTTTCAGTTTTGTAAAAAAACTGAGGGCATAAAATTTTCCACAAGACGTAGAAAACGTGTTCAAGTGACACTGTTTCCTATTTTGAAGAAATGAAGGGGACTTACAAGGGAAACAAGGAAAACACAGAAAATGTGTTTGTAGTTCCCCTTGTTAAGTTGGGAAATGCATGTTTTGTGTTTTGTAGAGAATTTGATGGGAAACATTTGATTTGAACGAAATCTCTATTTTCTTTGTTTTCTACAAAACTTTTTGTGGAAAAAAAAGGTGTTTTCCTCACGCAACCTTAGCATTTAGACAATAAGCATACCCAACGACATCACAATTATTAGTAACGTCCCCTACTATAGCACAGATTTATTGCTTGCAGTTCAACTTTCATATAAACACAACAAGGGCTCGTAGCAAGATTATAACAACCTATGTAAATACATCACTCAAAGTTCAAAGATTTATACAAGCCTCAACATAAACCTTACAAGATTCAATAACACACGATCCCAAAAACTTAATCATACACTATGTTTTAACTTTTAACATCACAAAACCAATAAAATAATCAAATTACCCTGGATTAAGGCACGGCCAATCTCCGTCTCGACCGCCCCCACGCCCTCCGCCTCTACCGGCCCCACCGCGCCCTCGGTCTCCTCCCCCTCCTTGATATCCACCTCCACCTAAAATCAAACACCACAAATTCAATTCCATCAATCAATCAATAAACCTACTAATATAACAAACCAATTTTTATATAAATCACTAAAAATCAAACACAGTTTAATTACACCTTCCAATAATTACATTAAAACACAATTAACTAACTGATTTAACCAATTAACTACCTCTATTTTGTGAATAACCACCACCAGCGCCACCACTGTCACGGCTACCGTAACCACCACCTCCACCGCCACCACCGTATCCACCGCCTCCGCCACGGTTTCCACCGTAAGATCCACCGCCGCCGTAGGAGGGTGGAGCAGATCCGTCGTAACCAGACATCGTTGTTTGTTTGTGTGTTATTAGGGTTTGGTTATTGAGTGTGAGAAATAGCGAAAGGGGGATTTTATAAGGTGTTTATATACTAAGCGAGTGGCCGACTTTCTTCGAACTAGAGTTTACTTGATGTACTTTTCATTTTTAATTTTTATTTTTATTTTTAATTTATTTATTTTTATTTTTAAGTGACACACTAATTTACAAATAAATGGTAGAGCATATAAGAATTAAAAAATAATAAAAACAAAATAAAATAAATAAAATCACACGCTAATGTGTCTGGGAGTGATTGATCTAATCAAAAAGAAGAGAAAACAAGTATAGCAAAATAGACAGATCATTCCCTGACAGATCAGCGTATGAACAAGGCTTGTTTTTTAAGTCATTGGTTTTGAGATATATCTTCTTTATCTTTTTAACGAGTGGGGTAGCCTGTGCGTTGCAGCGTTTTTTTTTTTTTTTTTTTTTTTTTTTTTTTTTTTTTTTTGCAATCTTAATCAGTTCCTCGTACCCGCACGGTGCTGCGGAATTCTTTTGTTGTCGTTAGCTACTTAACGTGAAGTTAGTTACCTAGGACTGACT